>LM523164.1:1000079-1056746 GCA_000941615.1 Parastrongyloides trichosuri
ATTTGTCACTTTTTTTTATTATCATTTTTTATCAATGAAAATTATTGTCCTTAAAATATGAAATAAAAAGTAGGGGGAATGGAAGAAAAATGAATTTTAAAAAAATTGAGATTTTTAGTTACTATATATAATTTACATCTATATATCATTCCTTTCTCTTTTCTTCTTTTACGTGGCGGTTTTTCGAGACAGCTTTTTAGTTATATATATATATTCATTCTTTTATTCTCCTTTGTCATCTGTTTTTATTATTATTATCATATATATATTTAGATTTTTCTCTTTTTTTTTTCAAAACAATCGATTAATCTTAATTATCACATATTTTATATAAAAAGTTCTATTCAAGAACAGTAGAATATAAAAATATAATAACGTAATTATTTATAATAAGACTTCTCTGGTAATATTACTTTGTTACATATACTTTCATAAAACTTCTATTATCAATAATTATTTTAATTTCAAATTTAACTTTTTTATATTATTATAAATATTTAGTATGCTTATATGAATTGTTAACAATTATAAATAATAACTATTATTATTAAAAGAATACTTTTAACGTTTTGTTATAACTTCCTCCCTTTATTATTATATATATATATTGTTTTGGTACAATATTCTAGATGAGTAATCTCGTTTATATATTTATATTTATTTAAATTATACATATATTTACATTAAAATATACTTTTACAGTTAACTTTAGACATGCTTTGTATGGGAGATTTACAGAGAGCTGTGGAGGATGTAATGATAAAACCGGAACAAAATCGTTTAGAAGATATCAAACAACGTAGTACATTGGAGGCTCTTGACTTATGTAAACCGTCAACATCAACTAATAGTAAAAATTTACCTTCAACAACCAATAATGAGGTAACTTCATGGTCGGGAGACAATTTATTATCTCTACAACAATTAAATACATCATTAATGAATAGAACTAATTTGTTAGAATTTAACTCCTTTGGATATGGAATTAATTCTAACATTAGTGAAACATTTACCAACAGTCCGAGTATCTCAATTAACCACAACAATTTTCGAGATGATACTTCATCACAAATTTCAATGTATGATTCTTGTGAGCATGTTCTTATTAGAAGTTCATCCTCCATGTCTGCTAATGTGTATCCAAACAATAATATAAACAACATTAAAAATCCAATTATCAATGAATTAACTCTAAACGGGTTAATTGAAGGAAGTAGTAATGGTAGTAGAAAACGTTCTAATTCAGTTTCTTCTTGTCCCACAAAAGGGTATGTTATTTATTTTAATCTTTTGTTAAACCATAATTATATTTTATCATCATCTTCTTCTTCTTCTCTTTCATTCTTTTTTTTAGTTCCAAATATAATATAACACCATTTGATGATATTAGTGAAATTAACTCAGACCAATTTAATGACTCCATACAAGTATCCCCAACTTCAATTTATGGATTCCAGAGTAGGGATGATGAAAATAATGATGATAATGGTAGTGATGAGGAAGGAATGGATTTTGAATAAATCTCTAATTATACTCCTTATTTTTATCTCAATCTTTTTTCCAAATATATTTAAAAAAAAAAAGACACACAATCATGGGTTAAATAACCATTACGGATTAACAATAAGCAATCTTTTTATAAGTTTATTATTAATTCTTCAATCATTTTTAAACAAAAAATATGATGTGTAATAATAATTTTTCTTTATTTATCATTATAATTTTTATGACACCAAGAAAGATGCAAATAGATTTTAATATATTTTTATATATATTTTCTAATATAAAAATGTTTCTAAAGTCAGGAATAATCTAGTGTAAAATGGGAAATAAAATTACGCCTTTTTCTCAAGAAAGATCTTTTTTTGATAAAGAGAGAAAAGTTAATTATATTTTTATCAAAGGACGGGTTGAGATACATCTATATAATTTAAGCCATACATAAAATGGAACTGAATGGTATATATTATTTTTAGAAACATTTAATTGATATATAAAAGAATCAAACCAAAGATAAGTAACTATATCATTTATTTTTAAATCATATATATTTTTATTGTTATAATAAAAAATTGTTATATGTATCAAATTTAGTTCCTTCTTCTTTTATTATTTAAATTTTATCTATTTATCTAATGTGGTATTTGTTGAAAAATATTTATTTTTAAAAGTGAACGAATGATGTCCTTATCACCAAATTAAGGTCATATCATCATAAGATAAGTATAATTTTCATTTCATTAATAAAAATTCAAATAATAAGGAACTCAAACATTATTTATTATTCTCATCTTACATTTTCGTTTATTATTATTAATAAAGTATTTAAACTCTATCCCTTCTTTTATATTTACAGACATATTAACTTTCAAAAAGTAATAAAAAAACAAGCAATAAAAAACAACCCATTTAAAGTCTAAGTATATACATATGTATAAAATGGAATGATAAAAAAGTATTGTTTTTAATGATATCATATTTTATTATTTAGGCATCATTAATCAAAAAAACATCCTACATAAATATAATATTTCAAAGATAACATAAAAAACTAATGATACAGGTAGTACTATCAAAATAATCAATTACACAAAACCATATCTATTCCACAATAGCATTCCTCTTTCTTTTTTTTTAAAAAAAAATAATTGTATTAACAAAAAAAAATTAAGTACATTGTAAAACAACACTTTATACAAAGTAAATATTTACCTTTTTTCTTCAAAATTATTATTTTCTTTTTTGATTATTAAGATTAATAGTATTATTATTTGATTTGTTAAAACTACATATGATAACAATTGTTATATATATATATACATAAAAAATTAAGTCAATTTTTTCAATGAATAACAAATTATTACAATAATAGTTAAAAAAAAGTATACATATATATTAAAGAAAGTATTAGTAATGAAAAATTTCAACGGTTTTTATTCCTTCTTGAAAATATTTAAAAAATTTTTTCCTCTTTTTCTTCTTCATCTTCAAATTTGTTTTAAATTGATCCATATCTTAGAAGAGAAAGATTAGAAATAATTCTGGTTATATAATATTAATAAGTTCAAAAAAGATATTGGCAAAATTGATTGAGAGAATTGTATAAAATATATATTTAAAAAATTGATCTTCTTCCTTGTAAATAATACAAAAAATATTAATTAATAATTTCAGGATGATTAAAATCTCTCCACAAATGACATTCTTTTCATCAATTGTTAACTAAACACATTTTTATAATTAAAAAGGTTGTTTTCAAATTCTTTTTAATTTTTCAAGGTGTGTAATTTATTAAAAAAATTTTTTTTTGATTTCTAAGAATTGTTTTGTTGATAACCTGCCATAAATATTGAAAAGACACCGCATTCAATGTGTATTACATTATTATATATATATAATATTACAATAAATTGTTAATTTAAAGTTATATATTCACATTATTATTATTAATAATAATATTTTCTTTCCACCATCATACCTCCATTTTTCATTTTTTTTATAAGTATCTTGAAAAAAAAAGGATACAAGAATACAAAAGATATATATTAATTTTACAATAATGATAATAATATTTTTTTGACCCATGTTTTCTCTCTTAACAGATAGAACACCTACAACAATTTGATCCTCTTTTTGCTTTTTTGAGACTATCGTTAGAGTTTGGTTCTGGTAAATTTTCTCTCGTTACCAGGTGCATTACCGTTGTCTTACCTAAAGGCAATGAAAGAGCTGATAAAGTTACTGTACCGTGTAAAAAACGTCCATGATAAATTAATTTTAATAATGATGATGAGGTTACCTTTTCATCATCCCATTCTATAAATATATATTAACAAAAAATACTTGTTTATTTATATTAAATCCTACCTGGAGGCCAATTATTAAATACATAATCACAAACATCAGCTGCTGATGTTGATGGAGGGAATTGAATCTCACGCACTCTACCTGATACCAATATGAGTTTCAAGTTAATCTATAAATTTATAATATTTAATAGTCATTGATGAGTCATTGATAATTATATATATATATATCCATATTAATAGACCTACTTTATCATGATCTACCTGGGTTTCAGCCTGTGCCATCTTTCACCAATATACATATAAATAATTTGTTAACCTTTTTTTGAAGAAAAAAATTCCAAATGACTATAATGTATAATAATTTAATATATATATATAGAGATAATAAATATTTATCAGAAATTATGACATATAATAATAATAAATAATAACATTGTAAATAATAATAAAGAAACATATTATATATTTTGATATGATAAAAAAAAAGAGAAAAAGAGGATAAAAATTAAATAAATATAAATTATTATCTTGTATTATCATCATATAAATAAGTCAAGAGAGACAAAACAGACAAAATCACATCATAAAAAATATGATAAAGTAACAAAAATAATAATAATTAAACAAAAAAAAACATAATATAAAAATATGTAATAAAATATAGGTTATTTTTTCAATATACACATATTAATGATAAAAAGTTTATAATCCTTTGACGATAAAACATTTTTATCATCAAACATTGAATAAAAAAAACCATTTATGAATGTAATATGTATATATATATATGAAGATGAAAGTTTTTTTTGTGCGCACGTTGAAAAAGGGGAAGATGGAAGGGATGAAAGATAATGTATTCTCCAATAATAATAATAATAATAATAATATATATCTATAGGACGAGAAAAGAATATTATTAATATTATTATATACACATATAGTGATATTTTATGTATACAAGGAAAGTAGAGTTGTGTGTGTGTATATGTCTATTACATTTTGTGAAAACAGACGTAATAATATAATGTTGTGAGTCTTTTTCCGTTGCGAACATCGATTTGTAAAAATTTATATCATATATTTGTGGAAAAGCTACCCTATGTTAGAGATGATGTTTTATAGGGAGAGAGAATATGACTGAATGAATATGTCTTGTATTAAAGGAGATAATAAAAGGAGAAAAATGAAATGTAAGGAGAAGGAGTGTGAGTGAGAGAGAGAGAGGGAGAGAATGATGTATAATAATATATAAAGAAGAGATTTATATATTTAGAAGTGAATGTGTTAGGAAAAGAGTCCTTATACATTTAAGATATGGATTTTTGTTTAAAAAATATTTAGATAACATAATGGTTCATTTATCTTGATTTTTTTTTTGTTTATTCAAGGAATTATTATTTATACTTTGCGGTATGAGTTTAAATCAAAATACTTATATTTAGAATTGGTTAAAGACTTTTATTACATGTATAAAATCTAAGTACATATTCATAAAACCTTTTTAAAAGGCTCCAATAATCATTTTTGATCGTATAAAAATTTTATAAATAATAACTTTTAAAAATATTTTATATTGAAATAATAAAAATTAAATTGAAACTAGGTTAAGTTTTTCTTTTATTTTTTTAAAGGCTTCTAAAGTAGTTTAAATTTTATATTATAACTTTAAAATTAATTATTAATAAAAAATAATTTTATAAAATATTTAACAATAAATTTTTCATAACTGTTTCTGCCCTTAAAATTATAAAGTATCTCATTTATATAACAAAAGGGGAAGATAAAAAATTTAAAATTTTAATATATTATCATATGATATATAGTTAAATATCAAAAGGGGTAATATTATAAAGTTTTTAATGATTATTCTTATGTTTTTAATTTGAATATATATAATATACCTGTTATTAGTTTTAAGGTTTTATAAAAGGAGGAGAAAATATTTAGGTAGGGAAGGGGAAAAGGGGCACAAATTTTATCAATCTTTTTAAGATTTATTAATCATTAGAATAAATTTAAAGTACTTTTATATATTTTTAATACATATAAATATGTTTGTACAAAGTAAAACTGAAAAATTTTTATTATTATTATTATAAAATAGAAATGAACATAAGTAGGAGCTTTACGTATTTTTAAAATATATTTATATGTATAGAATAATAACAACAACAACATATATATATATATATAAAAGCATGGAAAACAACATATATGTATACCAATTTTGAATGAACTGAATAAATAAAGTTATTGTAATAAAAAGGGGGAGAAAAGTAAAATTAAAACTGTAAAAAAGGAGAACATTTTCAAATATATATTATATACAAAATTTGAAAAATAGTAAATAAGACGGGTAAAATGAAGTTTTTAAAGCTCATATATATATATATGGGATGTAAAAGGAAAAAGATAATTATCAGTAGTTAAAAATACTCTGTTTTTGAAGTATATTTTTCTCTCCTTTATATGTTAACATTTACTATATAAAAAGCATCCTTCATATAATATATGATGTATTTTATGTAGTACTTTTTATAAGTTAAAATTACGGTACCTACTACTGTTAGTGTAATTTATTATTGTAACATATATTAAATAACAGATAACTTTTTTTTAAAATGAATAATGTACAAAGAAAATATAATGAATTGGAGTTCATATTTTTGTGGATAGAAATCAGAAGTTAAAATAGATTGAAGAAACATTATATCATAAGTGTAACTTTGAAAAAGATATAAAGAATTTTCAAATAGAACAATCAAAAAAAAANAAAAAAAAATGAAGTGTATATAGAAATAAAATATTCTAATATTTGTTGTACAAAAAAAAAGTAACATTAATTAGTGATCAACTAATTATATAAATAGATATTTTAATGAATTGTATTTCTGTTCTAGGAAAATATATATATTTATTGTAATCAAAGAGAGTTGATGAAGGGATGTATGTATTTTAGAAAATTGTTTAAAATGAAAGATTTTGAATATAATAATTTAAAGGAGATATATATATATATATAAATACTAGAATTAAAAGCTATGAATAGAAGTGTAATAGATAAATAAGGGGGTTATAAATACAATTATATATATGCGAATGATTGTAAAAGTGGAAAACTTAATGGCCAAATGATTGTTGAATTTGTGTTAGATTATAACAAGTTTAGGATAAAATTAAATATTAAAGTAGGATTTGAAGAGGATCATATAACATCAAAACGAGAGGAATATATATTTTTGTTTGATTTAAAACTGTTACAAATTATTCTTAATCATAATGAATGGCAAAAGGAGGAGTGAATCTTTTCTTTATTAATAATAAGATGTCTTTTGTATATATATATATAAATATCTTGTTTCAAAGTTATTACGTATCCAATAAAACAAAAGGAATATGAAAAATTAATTTAATAAGGAAACATTCTCTCAACAAAAACAAAGATCCATTGTCTTTATCTGTATACACTTAAGTGGAAATATAATTTAATTACTGTTATTCAATTCATTAATACCATTTTTATTATACAATAATAAAATAAATATTAAAATTTTTTTCTTTGTTCCTTCTTATTAAAACAAATAATAATTCATATTAACAAAAACTTTATACATTCTCAAATAATGAAGCATGACACTTGTAAAGTGTTTGTCAAAAATGGGAATTATTATTTTTAATATTTAAAAATATTTCTCTTATAACAAAAACCAACATTTCCAATTTGTATATCTATGTATTTATTTTCAATATTAAAATATTAAGATGTTATGAATTCTTATCAGCTGACATGAAAAAAAATATATGTGTAACACTTTTATATCTCTCTTATAACTCTTTTTTTATCTCTCTCTTTTTTTGATATTATATTAGAAAAAATAGGTATTGATGAAAAAGTGTTATACCAATATATCATAAAACACATTTATTATTTTGTATAAGAACTAAAAAAATCCATCAATTTTTCCATCACGCCTCTTGTATAATAAAATAATCTTCAACAGATTGATATTATGTTCCTGTTAACTGCCGCGATTGGGTTGGTGAAACGCTTATAATATATGTGCTTTTTTAAAATATTACCAGAGCGTACCCATTAATATTTCATTTTTTTAACTTATTTTTTTCCCATTTACTTAATTTTTCCTTTATATTTATTTCTAGAAAATTATTTTAATACTAATTCCCTCCAAAATATAAGATATGCTAATTTAATTATTCTATCAAAAGCCTCAAAAAGAGGGACTGTCATCATTTTTCAAAGATGTGCATTATATTTTTTGATTACAATGTTTTAAAAAAATTTTCATAATACCTTTAACTTTCTCAATAGTGAGACCTTACGCCACTTTCCTCCTTTTCTTGCCTTTTTCCCTTATTTTTTAATAATAAAAGGAAATCCATATTTATTACAATATGTAGATGACTAATATATCACACAAAGTTTCAAAATACATTATTATTATTTTAACCATCATAGACTATTTTATTTTTAATCTTTATCATTTCATGGTCCCAATAGATTGATGAGTGGGATTAAGATGCTTTAATTATATCATATTTTTAAAAACTATTCTTCTCTTATAGACACATTTATATATATAGATGTGGTTTCCCATTTTTTTCTTATCTCATTGATATATATATATATATATATATAAATATTCCACAAAATATATTTTTTATAATAATACATCTAATTCATAACTTTTCATATCAACTCTCTCCCCACTTTTTTTTAATATTACTTTTTTTCTCCCAAAGTGTAAATGTATTATTATATATATTATATATATAGACATGTATATATGTAGGTAACGCGCAATCTTCTTGCTTTAATATTGTGAGTTAGAAAATTTTATTGATAAATTATTTACGCTTTCTCTTTTTTTTATATCATTTTTAATTAACTGTCTTTAATACATATGATATGACTGTTAATTTATGTTCTCGCTACATAATATATTTATGATATATATATTGAAAAATGTCTATTGACTATTTGTATCTATATTCCTTCTAGGTGATATTTCTTTAAGTGGCGTCGCAACAAAAGTTTACGAACATAAAAAAGTTTTTAAAAAAACTTTATCTATCCGGTGATTCATTTATTTAAAATATATTAGAAGAAAAGAAAGATAAAGCGAAATATAGGAGAGAAAAAAAGATAGAACGCGCCACGATGAATGGAGAGAAGACTTCAGATGAAAAGAAAGTACAAGATAAAATAATTGATCCTGAAAATAAGAAGGAGGAAGAAAAAAATAATGATGCTGTTGATAATTTAAATGAAAAAAATGAAAATATAAAAGATCAATTACATCTAACTAATAGATCATCATCACCCGACGCTGAAATAAGCACATACTTTTCTCGAGTACTAAATAAAGGTCATGATATACCTTCAGAAGGTAACAACACAGTAGACAATAATACAATTAATAACAAACAAAATGAGGAAAATTCTTTTGATGGAGTTGGTGGAGGGAATGAGGAGAATGAATTGAATAGTAGTTCAGAGATTCCATGTTTATCTTCATCCCTAGATGAAAGGAATGATACAAATTTACCGACATACGAGGAAGCTGTTAATATTGGTGATCCACCAAATTATTATGAATCAAATAGAGGTGCTGCAGCTTCCTCCTCTGAGTCACCGTTTTTTGGATTTGACAGAATTCGTTCAGTACCAAAAATTCCAGCTATAGAATATGCTCCTGTTGTTATTCCAGATGTATCCGATGAAAATGGTCACACATACGTTGGTTTAGTTAATCAGGCAATGACATGTTATTTAAATTCATTAATCCAATCTTTATATATGACTCCAGAATTTAGAAATGCTCTATTTACGTATGTTTTTATTAATAATATTAAATAATTATTATAAAAATTTAATTATATAATATTTAAACATTTATAGATGGGAGAATAGTGATTTACGGTCAACAGATCCATGTAAAAGTATATCATTTCAATTACAAAAATTATTTTTATTATTGTTAACAAGTGATCAACGAGCCTTGGAGACAAAGGCTTTGACAATGTCTTTTGGATGGAATAGTAATGAAGCGTATGATCAACATGATGTTCAAGAGTTTTGTCATATAATGTTTGATGCTTTAGAACATACCTGGAGGAAATCAAATCACAAAGATTTGATATCAAAGTTTTATCGTGGTAAAATTGAAGATTTTGTACAATGCTTAAATTGTAACAATGAACGAGTTAAGGAGGATCTATTTCTTGATATACCATTAACAATTAAAAAATTTGGTTCAACTTACTCATTCTCATCCATTGAACAATGCTTGAAAGATTTTACTACTCCAGAGATATTGAATGGTAACAATAAGTATCAATGTGAGCAGTGTCAAAGCAAACAGGATGCTAAAAAAGGATTGAGATATAAAACTTTTCCTTATATTTTATCAATGCAACTAAAACGATTTGACTTTAACTATGAAAATTGTAGTCGTATCAAGTTGAATGATAGAGTTACATTCCCAGACTTTTTAGATTTAAATTCTTTCATTGGTGATAATAATGGTAATAATAAATGTAGTACTGAATCACTCACTGAAGAGGATACAATTAAAACAAGTAATGAGGATGATGGACCAGATTTATATGGTGGGACTATTATTGAAAATGAGGTAGTATTTTGTGAACCAGAGATGAAGGAAGAAAAAGTTAAACAATTATTAAAGAATGGTCCTTATGTATATGAATTATTCTCTGTAATGGTTCACCAAGGTAATGCATCAGGAGGCCATTATTTTGCATATATAAAAAATATGGAACAAAATCGTTGGTTTTGTTTCAATGATTCAAATGTATCAATAGCTAACTTTCAAAATATATATGATACTTTTGGTAGTACATCATTCCGATGGGGAGTAAATCAATCTAATGCTTACATGTTAATGTATAGAAGAGTTGATGAAAAATTAAATGAAAAATTTACTAAACCACTTGACTTACCACCTCATTTGATTGAGATGCAAGAAAAACTATTGGAGGAAGATAGAATAATGATTGAACAACAAAGAATACAAGATTCATTAGTTACGTGTTTAGTAAAAATAAATTTAATTAGAACACCATCATGTAATAGAGATGCTGATATGGCTCCATTTCAATTAACATATCCACCAGACACATCCCTTGAATTTATTCATCAAGATATAGTAAGAAATTTTCCACGATTTTTTGAAGATTACATAGGAAAGCCATTTAAATGTACAACGGAGACATCCCGTTTATTATTGTGTAGATCCCATAATTTTGATATTATGCCATATCCTGAAGGTATTCAATTTGATACAAGTGTATTAAGTGATATCAATCAAGAAGTATTAAACGAAGATGCTCGTAATAGACCAGAAATATTCTTCCTATTTGATGTTATATGGGAGGGATACAATGATTTCCTATCATATGACTCTGAAACCAATACTAATGAGATTGGTGTTAATTTATGTTTATGTTTAGTTGATTTAGATCCAACATTTCAACTTGGTTCTTTATGCCAACTTGATTTTGCTCAAAAGTTTTATATACTAGAAAATTTAAAGGTTTCCGATTTGAAGAGAAGAATATCGGCATTACTTGGATTTACTTATGAAGATTTTGAAGAACAAAATGATATGAGATTAATTGTTGAATATTGTAGTGAAAAATTTTATGAATCTGATTATACACATTTAGACAATGATAATATGACAATGAGAGAAATTTATGATAAATACAATTATTGCCAAGCATGTCATCCAATAATATATGCTGATTGTAAAAAATTAAGTGAAGATACACTTAGAGATAGAGAATTAGAATTATCGAAATCAAGATATTTTAAAATTTTAGTTAGGAAAAAGTTTGGACATCTTGTAACAGTTCATTTTCCAGATGCAAAAATTCGTAAACGATATGGTTTATCTGATTTCCATAATAATTTAATGTATCATGATGATGATGTTACAGATAGTAGTAGTTCTTTAAACTATTTACCAATGGATTCAAAAGATTCAATTGGTGAGGAACCTTCTGACAATGAAAATAGCTCTACACCATCAATTGGTTCTGATATGTCACCAAATGCCAATAACTCAGCTAATAGAAGCCCTATAATATCAGATTGTGAAAGGGATAGTGCCAATGGTGATAGAGGTGATGATTCTCCATACTATAATAATATTGAAGAGAAAATGAATCTTATGAGTGGAAGTTTTTCATTAAAAGTAGGTGCAAAAGATGAATGTGAATGGAATACTGAGGATATATCAAATACTAATACACATACACAATTTTCAATGGAAAATAATTATTCTCAAACTTATCAATCACAAAATGAACCTCTTAATGAACCATGTTTTGTTGATTTAGTATGTGAAAATTTCACTTCCAATAGTGCTATATTTTTAATAGATAGAAGAGGAAAATTACGAGATGTATGCTCAAAGTTATCAAAATATTTTGAGATTCCTCTTAGTAATTTTAAACTTAATAGACTTACAAGAGATCATACTGGTATCCTTTCAACATCTTATCCAATATGTATTGAATCTACCAGTTGTATTGGTGATCTATTAGATTCTGGTGATGATCTTCAAATAGGATTAAAACTTAACTTAAAGAAAGGTGAGGAATCTGTGTCAGTTTCTTTGATACAATTAAACAAAGATACAATTGAAACTACCACAGCATACTGTGAAATAGCATTGTCAAAGAATAGCACATATGAAGATGCTAAAAATAAATTATTAAAAAATATCTATACTATTGATGGTTTAGCTTTTGATGGTACTAGATTAAGATTTTTACAATTTAAAGATGAAAAATTTTCAAAAATAACAAGTATATCTGAATTTCTGGATCACACTTTTGTTTCCAGGCAGACACCTTGTATATATGTCCAGGTATTTGATGAAGGTGATACCCCATCAATTGAGGCAAATAAAAATGATTGGCATTTTATGTACGCTCGTCGATGGTTACCATCATCGAGTGGTTTCTCGGATCTAATTAATGTTCCTATTCCACCACCATATAAAGATGATCCATTGCCTTATAACAAATATAATTCAAATACTCATAATTATGCCGTTGATGAGGTGCCATTTGATCCATCAGCAAAAAGAAGAAAACCTTCACAATTTTACGATGATGTTTCATCTAGCTACTTACAAACAGTTGAAGAACATATTGTAGAATTATTAACTCAAAGGGAAGGTATCAAACGTAAAGATTTAGAATTTACAAAAATATTCCCATCATCAAGTACCGATAAATGGCCATTTAATATTGGAAAATTAAGTTTTATAGATCAGCATATAGAATTTCAAAACAAATTAACATTTAAGAGATTTACAAAAAATTTGGATGGTTGTGTTGTGTATTTCCGTGATGCAACTGAGCAATCTGCTGAGATATGTCCAGATAGAAGAAAGGAACTATACATTGAAGAGAAGAGACATACTACTATTAATGTTTCTAGACGAGTCGAAAGACCATTAAGAATTAAAATTTCTACAAGCATCTCTGAAAACTAAAAATTATTTTAAAAATTTTAATTAATCCAATACTTTTATTTATCAACTATCTTATTAAATAAAATATTTTTCTATTACTCATCTATGTACTTTTCCACTAATCGTATATAATCCCACAAGTATATCATGTACTTTTACCTGTATCAAAAAATTTCTGTCTCCTGTCAAGATTAATTTAAGTTAAACTCCGTATAGACGTTAATTATTGTACAATTTAAAATTAATGTATTATCACTTCTTTATTCCATCATTCACATAATTATAAATTGGAATGGCTTGAATTCCCTCCAACAAAATATTATCTATTCATTTTATATTCATTTACTTATATTTAGTTTACCTCTCAATACACATAGTCATATTAATTTAATTTATTCTTGATTCTTTATTTAAACCACACCCCCTTCAAATTAATTTGCTTTTTTTAAGACTATTATCTATCCATCCTGAATTTTCAAAATGAACTCCTCCAGAGGAGAAAAGAATAAATCTGGAATAGTTTATCAAATTGGTAATTCAAATGTCTATTTATATTGCATCCAAATAACCTCTCCTGCAAATTGTTCAATTCATACTGAAATTATTCCAATCAGAAATTTTGACAAGTTTGGGACTAAGGTTACAATAAAAAAGCTAAGAAAAGACCAATACACTAAACAGTTAATGGATCTTTATAATTTGGAAGGGATTGACATTGATGATATTTTTATTAACCCTTACCAGGTAATGGCAAGGATTAGGTTATTTCAATGGTAAAGTTTATTTTGATATTTCTAATAATATTTAATTTTAATTTTGTTAGGTGTGTTTTAAAAAGTACCAAGGATTTCATTCCATTCTGTAAAGATACCAGTGAATTTTACTTGGAAGAGATTAATCTTTATACAGAGAATGCCTGGAACAAAAAACTACCGGATAGTACTATTTATTTTGATTTCATATTATTTCTTGGATCAATGGTTCAATATGATTGTGATACTAGGGACTATTTTGCCTATAAGTACAAGAATATATACCCAATGCCAGATCAAACCCCAAGAGGAGGTTCAATGGATAGTGATCTTGCCGATGAGGTATCAAATTTATTAAAAGCCATAATAACAAATAGAGAAACTGTGTTAAAAAATTATTATCAAGGTTCGACAGAGTTCACATATGGAGAGTTAAAGTTACAAACGCTCCTAGAACTTGTAAACAGAAGCAAAATGAAATTTGCTAATGAAAATAATTTCATTGATTGTGGAAGTGGAATATCCAATTTACAGGCTGGAGTTGCAATAACGCAATCTGTGAATTCATCAATCGGAGTAGAAATAAATCCATTAATTGGATCTGCTGGGAAGTTATATCTCCATAGCTTCTATTTGTTAGCTCGTTTTGCCAACTACAGCTTCTCACCAACCATTCATATCATTGGAGACTTTAACAATAATGCATTGGATAATCTTTACAATGCTAAAGCTTCAATATTTTTTGTAAATAATTTTTTGTTGAATGATAATACTACACTCAAGCTTCTTGATAAAATTAGTGATACTGAACTATCAACAACTGGAATCATCTTGACATTGAACATAGGTGTAGGATTAAGAAAATTTGATTATTTTGCTAATAGAAAGTTTGAAAAACAAAAATTTACACTAAAAGATTGTGTTTCCTGGACAAGTAACTTCCTCGACTTTTTCTGCTACACAAGAACAGCTTTACAAGGAAAAAAGAGAAAGTATAATTAACTATGTTTTCATTTATTTTTTGATCCTGTTCCATTATGGACTACAGACATAGAATAAAACATTTATTATAACTAAAAGTATCATCCTAATAAGTATTCTATAAATTATTATCTCTAGAAGTAAGTAATAATTATTAAATCAAATAATCTACAAACTTTTGTCATTTTGAATATTTTTTTATTTTTAGTTTTTAAATAAAATTGTTTAAGATATTGTTTTTAAATGAGTCCTATTTTTATGATTTTAGTGTCTATTTTTTTATATATATGAATTTATCGTTTCTTTATTTTCAATTTCAAAATATAAAAAAAATGATTAGTTATTGTGAGAAAGATCTATTTTTAATTTCTGAAAAAGTAACAATAATATATATATATATATTTGTATATTATTATATATAAAGAAATTATGTATATGGCTACAAACAGCTATTTCACAACGTTGTTTTTATACCTTTATATACACTTCAATTTGTTATTATTTTCAAAATTTTTTCTAGATTCTTTATTCTTCTAGAGAATCGTCCTCTAAGATATTTTATTCTGTTTGTTGTTATATTCAATTTTACCCATATTTTGTATATCCTACCTTTTTGATTATCTTTTACATATTTTGTGCATTTAATATTAAATTATGTTTATAATTAAATTTTAGAACTATATATGATGTGTTTCATTGTTGTTATCATCAATTCATATTTTTACCAAATGTTTTTTGCAAATAACAGTGTATTTGGAACATTAACTGGACAGAAAAGCAAAAATAAGAATAAGGATGAAATAGCAGGAACAACGGTAAAGAAGCGCGATAATTTAATTCCAAAAGAGAAGCATAAAGGGAAAAGAAAGACCAAGGATAAGGGATCAGCAAATCATAGGACAGATGGAACCGATACTTCAGCTAGAGCTTCCAAAAATCTTCCTAAATGTACAGTTCCAGTTTCATTGAAAGGGAATGATAAGATTGTGATTAAGAAAAGAACGAAAGAGAAGACTAAAGAAAAAAGTAAAGAAGTTGGAAAGGAAACAGTAAAGGAGGTATTGAAGGATAAGACAAATAAGGAGGAGGATAGTAATAATAACATTAAACTGAAGACCAGTAAAACGTTGGGAAATGATGTTGAACCGATAACTAAAATTGTTGGTACAAAGACACAGGTACCTGAAGTTAAACCTTCACCATCAATAGAGACAAATGCAAAGATGAAAATGGAAATGAAGGTAACCGTACCGGAGTTGAAACAAATGTTAAAGACATGTGGAGATTGTAAAAGTGGATTGCTAACTTATGATTTGGCTAGATCCATCTTAATTAAAGCTATGGAAGCAACAAAAGAATATTTTAAAGCTGAACCATTAAAAAGGGATGGTGTTGGTTTGAAATATTTAACTCCAAACGAGGTTCAATTTGTAAGTAATNNNNAATTTAAAATTGTTTTAATATTTATATTTTATAGATATTACATCGTGTAACTGACATCTTGGAACAGGAATCTGTAGTATTGGAAATAACTGTACCACCTGAAGGTATGGTAGTATTAAGTGATCTACATGGAAGCTTAGTTGATTTACTTTACAACTTTAAGACTTATGGTATACCACCAAAGAAAATGTACCTCTTTTTGGGAGATTATGTAGATAAAGGAGAGGATGAGGTGCCATTAATGTTTCTACTATTTTGTTTAAAGGCCACCTATCCTGACAAGATGCTTTTATTAAGAGGAAACCATGAGATTGTTGATATGAATCGGCAGAAGAAATTTCCAGCTCATTGTAAGGAGTTTTTTGGTGATGTGGCATATTTTAGAATGTTAAATTATGTTATGGAAAGATTACCTATTTGTGCATTTGTCAATGATTCATTATTATGTGTTCATGGTGGAGTTTCACAGTGGATGAAGAGTAGAGAACAATTGAAAGCTATAAAAAGACCAATTAAATTAAATCTTGATCTGGTTACAAGATTAGTTATTTCAGATATGTTATGGTCTGATCCGTTAAATGATAATTTTGATGATACTGCAACATTTATGTTTTCACCAACCCTAAGAGGTTGTGGTTGGGCTTTCTCAGATATTGGTTTGGAGGCGATATTAAAAAAATTAAAATTAAAGAAACTTTTACGTGGTCATCAAGTTTGTGAATTAGGTTTCAATGTGGATTTTCAAGATACATGCATAACAGTACATACCAAGTCAATGAAAAAGAATAATGCAAAGTCAGGAGTTGTTATTCTTACAAATAGTGAAAATCAAACAAATACTTGTCCTATAATAGATACTCAAAATTATTATGTAAAGATGAGTAACGCAAATATTATAAATATTTTAGATATTTTAATAACATCTTTTAATGGAACAAAGGAGGATAATTATAATGAAAAAGTTTTCTCAAGTACCTGTAAACATTGTTCTTCAACAAATTATTTCAAGGAAATCTCTGACTCCAGAAGGACACTCGTAACACATACACAGTTAAATAAATTTTTGGGTACTTTGGCTTACAAAAAATTGTATAAAGAAGAAACAGGAAGAATATTAAATACGGCTAATCAAAAATTGGTTCAAGTTCAAATAAAAAGATTCCCAATTTATTTGGATTTCCTTGCCTGTCCAGATGATCAATTTTTGAGAGATATCGATTTAATCGCTAATGAGGAGATGGATATATACGCAAAGTTGAAAAGTATTGTCAAGGAGAAGGGAGAAGTTGTAAAATGTTTAAATCCAAAGTATGATGTTTTACCAATGTTAAATTTATTGGAACGTGTAACTAAGAGAAAATTCAATTTTACAGCTGATGAATCGGATGTTTCTGAAGGAAGCGGAGAGAGTAGTTCAAGTCATTCAAAAACATTGACTTCAGATACTGAAGAATGATAGGAGATATAATTATAAATAGTAGTTAATGATATATAAAACTAACTTAAACGATCACACTAATTTTCACATAGCATCATGCAATAAAATTATTCAAAATTTTATTTTATTATTTTTAATATTTTTATTAATATAATTTATATAGATAAATAAAATTACACATGAAAAATTAAATATACAATTTACATATAATTATTTTTTTTTTATTAAAAAATAACCTCTTTTCATACAAAAAAAAAGTGAGAGAGAGAGATGAGATTTAAAATATTATTCTATGTTAAATTAAAAGGAAGAATTTTTTTACATATTTTTTTTAAAATAAATATTTCTATTTCTTTAAAAATTTTGTGTTTTCCATTTTCTTTATTTCTTCAAAACAAAAAAAAANAAAAAAAAACTTTTCAAAAAATAACCAAAAGAAGAAGATAAATAGCTTTTCCTTAATTTTTCATCTATAAAGAAAAGCATGAATACTTAATTGATTTCTACACAAAGCATAACACCAATCATCTTTGGCCAGGACAGCACAAACTTCACTCCTACCAATATCAGAGATTATTTTACAAATTTTATATGTATCACCATTAAACCAAAACATTTTACCAGCTGCATCAAATACAACTATATCTTGTTCCGAATCCCAGACAGCAAATCGAGGACCTTGTATAATCCATTTTTGAGAATTCTTTCTTTTCATCTTAATTCTTCCTGTCTCTAGTAACTCATCTTTATTTGAAATTGTCAATATAATTAACTGAGCCTTCGTTTGTTGAGATAATAATATTTGTCTCTCCTTATCATTTTTAATTCTAACATCAAATCCTTGATACTCTCCACAATCTTGTTCCTTCTGGACAAGTAACGTTTTCCATGTATCTGTTTTTAAATTTAAAGACCAGATAGCAGATAAATGATCTGTTGTAGCAAGAAGGTATACAACATCATTTAAAACAACCATTCTATGGAGTGCCCATGATGGTATTAAAGGTTTGGAGGGACATTCATAAGTCCCTATTTGGGTTGAATCTCCTGTATTGTAAACTAATATGGACCATTTTCCATCACAGTATGCTAATAAAACAATCTATAATGATAATGAAGTTTTTATGAGTGGGATATATCTTCATATATATATATATTGAGGAAGTAGGAAATAAATATTAAATTTCCTCATTTTCAAGTATTTAGAAGTGAATTTTAAAGTGGTGAAATTTCATATAATATAATAAAAATAGAAGTCACCATATTAAGGATATTAATTGTTTGGGAAAATATATCTAATATTTGGATAGGGATATGTGATAAGAGAAAAAAAAATTTTAAAAGTATTCTTAGAAACTACTTACGTAATCATTATTATCTCTAAAACCAACACCACAAATTCTGTAAGGTTTGGTCTCTAGATGCATTAATACTCTTCCCTCCGTATCAATAAAGATAAC
Source organism: Parastrongyloides trichosuri (assembly GCA_000941615.1). Lineage (NCBI taxonomy): Eukaryota > Metazoa > Nematoda > Chromadorea > Rhabditida > Strongyloididae > Parastrongyloides > Parastrongyloides trichosuri. The sequence continues at coordinate 1,019,490 of LM523164.1, forward strand.
ACCATTATCATAGTCAGCTATAGCTATACATTCAAATCCAATTGCTAAATCAACAGGATTTTCCATTGGAGGAAATAATCTATATGAGGTACATTGTTTATTAGTTGTCGGTACTGATGATGATGTCGTTGAGTCGGAACAGGAAGCGGAAGAAGTTACAGAGGATGGTTCAATTGATATTGATGTTGGTGATTCTTGTGTTGAAGCTAATGAGTTAGCTCTATCACTAGAAATATTTATCATTTTTTTCCTTTTTTAATAAAAAATAATAGCAAATATAAGGAAGTTATATATATTTTGTGAAATAATCTACTTCTATTTTTTTCCTTTCCAATATTTATTATTTTATATAATCTTTTTTTTTTTGATTTAAAAGTATTTTTCAAATCTTTTCAAAGATAGAAAATTAAATTTGTACTTATCAAAAAATCTAAAAATATATATATTTTAATAAAAAAAACTTATATCTTTACTTTTTTATTCTACAATTTTTACATTGGGAGTAGTAAAATGGACTAGTTGAAAAGAGTTATATATTATATATAATAAAAAAATAAGTATGTATTAATATAAGAATTATGAGCAATAAAAGTATTTATTCAAAAAAATTCTTTTTTTTTCCTCGACTCCTATTAAAAAAGTGAATAAAATAAAGAAAAAGGGATAGGATATTGTTAACTTTATATCTTATTTATTGAATTTATATGTAATAATAACATTCTTTATAAAATGTACTAATTGATAAAAAAAAGATGTTATTTAATACATTCGTTCTAGTTAGATATATATATTTAATTAAATTTTTCCTTTAAAAATACTTTAAATATATAAATAAAAGTGCCAAAAATATATGTTGTACGTATTAAAGTGTATTAGAAAATATATAAATATTTATGAAATATTTAAAATATTTAATCTAATAAATTAAATCTTGATTTTAATATTTAAATATGTAAAGAAATAGTAATTACAATTAAAGGATTAGTATTAAAAAATGTTGTCATGGATTCAAATTAGTGAACTAACATTCTCACATTAAAAATGGTATATCACACGTATTTTAGAAGATATATAATTTTTACTATCAAAAAGGTTAAAAGAATAAGTAATTTTTGGGGCGGAAAAATATGATTTTAAAATCTTTTTTTCAAGAATATTATGGGTGCAACGGTTTTTTGTGTTATCTTTTTTGAAATAAAAATACATATATGTTATTTTAGTTCAAAAAACTTTTCTTATATAAAACTACTTATTTATAAAATATAAAGATAATTTATCTTTAAAAGCAATAAATGTACATGAAATTGAGAAATAAAATTTTTTAACTGATAAAAAATATACATAGAAAATATCAATATGAACTTTTTACAATTATCTTTAAAAATTAACTCCTCAAATAGTAAATAGATATACATATTCATAGATATTCTTATAAATAGAAAATTGGAAGCGTGAAAAATATCGTATGATTAGAAAAAAAAGTTTATTTATCTTTTAAATGTATGTATTTCTTTTTCTTTATATATATCCATGTAACAATAAAAAGTGCCGTTCCCAAAGGATATGATGAAAGCGATACTTTTTGTATTTTATAGTGTTCATGTTGGACAATTATATGATTTATTTGTTTAGAAAAAAAATTTTTTTAACCTCCCTCTCTATAACAATGAGAAGGAGACCTTTTTGTGTTTTTAAATAAATAAAATGTAGAATATATGTGTAATAATGTGTATAATTTGTTTTGAAGATATATGAAAATATATAATTTTTTTTTAGATATTTTTATACTATAAAAGGAGGAGGAAATATATTTATTATAAAAAGTTGATCAAATATGCAAAAAAGTTTTGATAAGAATGAATGTATGGTATGGGTGTTTGTGATGATATAAGACAATGGTTTTATATATAGAAAGAATTATAGATAGATGTTTAGAATGATATTGAGAAGAAATAAATAATTTAATAATGAAAGATAAAAAAAGAAACAAAAACAGATGTTTGTGATATAATGATTTTATAGAAGTATAAATGTATTCTTGTCAAAAAAATGATTTTTGTTAAATCATAAGAGGGAAATGAAATTTCAATACTTTATCTAAAAACGTAAAGTAATTACGAGAAATGGTTACATAGTTATTATTCCTTTTAAAAATATTAATATTTTTTTGCGGGGAAAAATACATGAATAATATATGATATAAGTTAATAATAAAAATTAAAACCACATATGGTCACTACGGTTCAATGATAATGATAATAAATAAAATATGGGACAAAAATATCCAAAAAAGATAAAATTTTAACTTTAATTATATATAGTATATATATGTATATGTTGTTGGAGTAGATTAAAATAAATTGCATAAATTTTTATCAAACTTTATGTATATATTTCGCTAATTATATTGTTTATGAAAATAATTTTACAGTAGCATAAAAGTTGGTGTTTAATTAGGTTAACTAAATTTTGTATCGTTATTTTTGAAGTATATATATATAAAATATATACTTTGATGATAAGTAATTTTATCTCTTTAGGGATAAAATAGTAATTCTTTTGAATTAACAGTGAAATTTAAGTTTTATATATATAATATTAAAAAATGAAGAAAAAGAAAATTATTTAAATGCAGCTGGACATTTGAATGTACATTTTTATAGATATAAAAAATTATTTTGAAAAATCTTTTTAAAATAACACAAAATTTATATTTTAATAATAAGCACATTCACCATTACGAGTTAAGGTGAGAAAAAGTAAGATTAAATGAAGCGGTTATGAAAATTTTGTCTTTTAATGATTTATAAAGATTTTAACAAAATAACATTAACTTTTACATGAATAGACAAAAGCTAGCTAATAATATCAATAAACATCCATTGAGTTACTAAAATTTAATATGTCGTTTGCTATTTGTTTTATCATAACTATATATATATGAATATATTCTACAGTACTCCACCCTTTTTGATGTATTTTAAGGGATTTATAAATACTTTCATGTCTATTAATATTTATATAAAATCTTAAAATAATTATTAAACCATAAATTTAAATTTTTATTATATGACTTCTATTTCAAACTAAATTTCCTTTGCAAAAAGGCATTTGATAATAAAAATATTTGATAAAAAGGAAGTTAAATTCATTTTGACATTGATATTTTATTGTCAATTTGAAATTGAGACATGTTCATTTTAGATGTCAAATGAATGTATATTTATCTCAATTAATAATGAACTTTATTAAATAATTAATTATAACACAACTACTTCCTCAACTCTTTATCTCAATTCAGAAAAATTTATTTTAAATATTTAGAAAAGTATATTACAATAAACTTTTTTTTTCAGTAGATAAAAAAAAGAATGAAAAAGTAAAAAGGATGTAAAAAGTTTTCTCTCTATCTCATTATTTTAGAATTGTTAAAAACTTTTTTATTGTATAATTTTAAGATAATTTAATCATTATCTCTTCATAACCATAAACCAATTTAATTTTTACAAATAAAAAGCTAAATTTTTCTTAATGATAAGAAGTATTATAATGAGAATGAAAGAAATTAAGGAGGAGGCATCATTAAAGTATGATGTTCTATTTTTAAATTTTTTTTTTTCGCCTTTACAAAATTGAAATTTCATTAAAATAAAAATCTGACTTAATAAAGTTTAAATCTCTCTCTCGTTTAATATTAATTTGTTTCATTATCAAATATGAGAATAGTCTTAGAACGAATTAACCAACTATATTATTTACACTATTCCAAACTTTTGAAATGACATATGAAAGTTGTTTTTTAACTTTTAAAACTTTGTAAATATTTTCTATAAACAAAATGGATGATTTAGATGATAAACATGATAGTCTTTTTGGAGATATTTCAAGTAGTTCTAGTGAAGATGAATCAGATAATGGTAGTGAGGCTTCACGCCCAGTCCAATTTGAAGATACAGTTATGGTATGTTTTCCTAAATTCTTATAAGCACATTTTTATAATGATATTTTTTTTTAGACTGAGGACGATTCAAATTATCCTATTGATAAGGAAACAATTGAAAACAATAGAAAGATGGGAAATACACTTCATGTCAGTAGTTCAGCCCCTAACTTAGATGATATGAATTCCAACTCAAACTCATGTTTTCCACCTATGAAGAGAGCTAGATTACCCTCATCTAAAGGTGATGATATTTTTGAGGCTCTTGGAATGTTAGATGATGTAAATAGTTGTGAAGCATTTGATAAACCATCGGGAATATTTAATAAAATTAGTGATAAACAACAAACTATTCATAAATCAGCGACAATTGGTGGGAATTTAGGTGGTTTAGATATACTGGAAGAGTTAGATGATGCTGGAGATTCTTTTAGAAATACATTCCTTCATACAACATTTGAAGGGTTAATTGATGATCAAAAGAATGAGAATAGTAGTAATAGTAAATCTAATGAAGAAAAAGTAACTAATATAAATGATAGTAATGAGGAAACGAAAAATGATTCTACCGTCAATTCTGAAGTTGACTTAGAAAGTAGGATGAAGGATGGTAATGAAAATAGTGATGAGGATGAGGAANCTGTGATTAAAAGAAATGATGAAGATGATATTATTCATCTAAAGACACAAATATTAGTAGCTAATTTGGATAAAGATCAATTAGATCGTTATGAAGCGTATAAAAGATCATGTTTTCCACGTTCTGTTATCAAAAGATTAATTCAAGAGGCTACCAAATGTACAGTGAATGTAAATGTTGTTATCACTATTGCTGGTATGGCTAAAGTTTTTGTTAGTGAACTTGTCGAGGAAGCATTAGATATTCAAGAAGCTTTAGGTGATAAAGGTGAACCATTGTTACCTAAACATTTAGAGTTAGCTTACCAAGCTCTCCAAGATCAAGGGAAGTTGTTTGGATGCAAAAGTTTTCGTAAAAACCCTTTTGCTTAATATATATATAGTAATAACTTGTAAATAATAAAATTAAATAAATATAATATTTATTTTTTAATGGTTTAAATATAGAAAAATGAGTCACATAAATTGTTTATCACAAAGTTTCATATGATATTGTATCAAAAAGAAGAAGAAATATTTTTCATTGGAATAAGGGAAAAAAACTTGAAAACATTTAGAATAACAAATAAAAAGAATAAAATAAATTATTTAACATAAAGAGAAAGACATTGTAAAATTAATATTTATCTTTTCATTAATGATTTATTTATTAAAAAATTTTTTTGTTGTAAACAATAATATTATTTTCTATGTTAAACAAAGTACAATTAACGATAACAATATTAACATAAAGTAATTTTTTATTACAATTTTTGAATTGTTAAGATTCATTGGAAAATTTGTAAATGTAATCGGTTTTTCATATATGAAATTTTCACTAATTATGAATATTTTTATCTCTCTGTCTGATGGTGTTACCCGTTTAATTATTAAAGATGTAATCCAGCAGTATTTATCATAATTTGTTGAGATATTTGTTACTTTATCAATTGAGATAGGAGATATAGATAGTGGCATTCCCGAATATCTATCGGATGACTGCCCTGTATGTACAATTTGATCTTTACCATACCAAATTAAATGTGGTTTTGGATTAGAACATATTTTGACAGTAACAAAGCCTATTTTATTTAATTTTAACAACCTTGAAATTATATCAATAGATTCCACTCCAGTGATTTGAATAAAAAATTCCTCTCCTGATAATGTATTATCAGCCTCCTCTACACATTTATAATATCCGCTATTTCTAATATTATTTAATGAGAGATGACACTCCCCATAACTTCTATTATCACCTGTTGTTTCATTCTTGCACGTATATCTATTAACTTCATCGTCACAGGGAAAATCAGACCATCGTTCATTCCTTGATTTTCGGTGTTTCCATATTATCTCTGGCGCATATTTTTTTGACGTAAAACTACAACTCATTTTAATCATTTCTAAATTTGACAACTTTAACATTTTTAATAATTATTTTGTTATAATTTGAAAAAATTTTTATCATTTAAAAAATCACTTTTATAAAAGCTTACCCTATAAATACCGCTAACTATTTCTGAATTATCATTTTCTACTTTAGTTTCACAATCAAATGGTATATCTTCATTACATTTAGAAGTACAATGTTTATTTCCACTAATTACTGTTAAAATTAAATATATTAGATATATTAGTGTAAACATCCTTACTAGCATTTAAATCATAATATTACTACTCATATTATGTATAAAAAGGGTTAACAATATTTTATCATTTTCCTTCTTCTTTCAAATTATACTTTAGTTTGATAAGAACCTTATATACTTTCTCTTATCTTATTTTTTTGCCTCTAGTTCATTATCATTTTTGTTATTATATATATTTTTAATATTTATATTCATCTTTATTATCTTTTATCTTCACTCAAGCAACTTTATGGACACATAGAGAGTTGTCAAAAAATAATATAATGAAATTGCACGTTCAAATATTATTGTTCACTTGGACAAGAGAGAAGATGAAAGAAAAATAATATATTTTTTTCACAAAAAAAATTTAAAGCCCTACCATAGGGGTTTTATTTTTCTCTCCAAATGTTATATTGATTTTTTTTTATTGGTTAATATTTATTTATCAGAAGTAATAAAATATTATTTATTTAACCTTCCTATATATATATTTGAATAAAAAAACAGTTGTCAAATATAGTTAAATTAGGAGGAAAAAAGTTTCACATGAAAAGGAAACATTTATATATATATTTATTACAAAGATATTAAACTACGTTTTTATAAGTATAACCGATCTTTGTTCTTTTTTTATCAAGCATATATAAATGTACATATAAAAACTTTCCATTCCTCTATTAACATCAACTAGAATCATCATTTTTTTTTCTCAATGACATTCCAATTACTTCAAAACGTTTCAATGAAAAATGCTTTATCAACGTGACATTACTTCAATTATATATTTAATTTTGGTTTACAAAAAGATAAAGAATTGTTGCATAAAAAATTATTCGCAATATTAACTAATCATCATCTTCACTTTTTTAACGATTTATTTTACAGGAGAACAGGAAATAAATATATATTACCAGCCTCTAAAATTTATTGAGCCAGTAAATATATTGTCCCGTTATTGATGATATATAGATCAAGTTGTAAGTTAATTTTCTTTAACGTTAAATTTTTTTTCCACTTAAATTGCATAAAATTTTATTATTATTAAAATAATAATATGTTATAATTTAATTATATTATTTTTTGGTATATTAAATATCAAATTTTACATTAAAATGTCTCGACATATGTCCACCAAATATTTTTTATTCTATGTTCCTTTCCTTTGCATTCCTTACACTTGTGTATCCTTAAGAGATGTTACATTTTTGAATGATGTCTATACCTGGTATTTAGGATAATTTTTATTAAATATTCTTATATTATAAAAAATAATTTACTATATTATAATTATCATTGCTATTTATTGATTTTAGGATGCAAAAATTTTCAGTAAATAATTATAAAAATATTTTTAAAACAACCCAATCTTTAAGGATGGCATCCAAGAAAGTACTTAACATGGATAATTTAAATCCAAATGTTATCACTATGCAATATGCTGTACGTGGTCCTCTTCCTATTAGAGCCGTCCAATTGGAAAAAGAGTTAGCAGGTGGTGCCAGTAAGCCATTCAAAAATGTTATCAAAGCTAATATTGGGGATGCTCATGCTATGGGACAAAAACCAATTACTTTTATAAGACAAGTTTTAGCATGTGTAGCTATGCCTAAATTAATGGAAAGCAATGATATGCCTAAGGATGTTATAGAACATGCTACTACAATATTAAATGGATGTGGCGGGAAAAGTGCTGGTTCATACTCTTTAAGTAATGGAATTGAAGTTATTAGAAAACATGTTGCTGAGTTTATTGAAAAGAGAGATGGTTACAAATCTGATCCTGAGTTAATTTCTTTATCCGGTGGTGCCTCTGAATCTATTAGAGTATGTTTGAATATATCTTATCATTATTTTATTCTTCTAGAATGTACTTAAACTTTTTATAAACAAATCAGGTGGTAAAAAAGTAGGTATTATGATTCCAATTCCACAATATCCATTATACTCTGCTACCATTGAAGAATTCAACCTTGGACAAGTAGGATATTTCCTTAATGAATCAAATAACTGGAGTTTAGATTTACCTGAACTTGAAAAATCATATGAAGAATCAAAGAAAGAATTTGATACAAGAGTCATTTGTGTTATCAATCCAGGAAATCCAACAGGACAAGTTTTGACAAAAGAAAATATTGAAAATATTCTGAAGTTTGCTTATGAAAAGAAATTATTTGTCTTAGCTGATGAAGTTTACCAAGATAATATATATGCTGAAGGATCTAAATTTTATAGTTTCAAGTCTGTATTAATGGGTCTTGGAGAACCATATGCTAGTTCTGTTGAGTTGGCATCCTTCCATTCTGTCTCCAAAGGATATATGGGAGAATGTGGATTAAGAGGAGGATATGTTGAATTTAAAAATTTAGATGAACAAGTATTTGTTGAATTTAAAAAAATGACCTCAGCCAAATTGTGCTCAACTGTTCTTGGACAAGCAGTCATTGATACTGTTGTTAATCCACCAAAACCAGGTGATGCATCATATGAACAATGGAGTTCAGAAAAGAATGCTGTATTAAAAAGTCTTAAGGAAAGAGCCACAATAGTAAAGGAAGCATATGGAAACTTAGATGGAATTACATGTAATCCAGTACAAGGAGCAATGTATGCCTTCCCAAATGTACATTTACCAACCAAAGCAATTGAAAAGGCCAAATCTCTTGGACAGGAACCAGATTTCTTTTATGCTATGTCTCTTTTAGAGGAGACAGGAATTTGTGTCGTTCCAGGAAGTGGATTTGGACAGAAGGAAGGTACATACCATTTTAGAACAACAATCTTACCACAACCTGAACTTATGAAAGAGATGATGGAAAGATTTACCAAGTTCCATAATGATTTCATGAAGAAGTATGCTTAAATATTTTTATTAATTAAAAATATTACCACAAGCGACAAACATAAGCTACACCATGCATTGGTATATTAGACAATTATTTTTTTTATATAAAATATATTTGATTTTTGTTAATAAGTTTTACTTATTATTATTATAAAAAATCTTGAAAGCACTTATTTAAAAAGCAATAAAAAAAATAGATAATTTAATGTTATTAAATTTATAAAATCATAATATAAAAATTTTCTACAATATAATCATGTTTATAATAATAATATAAAAAATATAAATTAATTAATTATTTTGTTCAAAAAATTGATATATAAAAACTGTACAGAAACAAAAATGCTAAGAATATGAATTAAAATATTATTAACAGTAAATTAATAAAAAAAAAGGAAAAGAAATATAAACTTTTAGAACAAAAGTTACATACATAAAATTAATTAAAAAATATATAAATCTCTTTTGTAAAAATATATGAACAACAACAATCTCCGTAAAGTAATATAATATTAACAAATTTCTACAAAAAAGCACCATAGGTGCAACGAATCGAGTATATGAGAGAGATGATAGTGAGAAAGGGGAGCAATTTTTGAAATAAAAAATATTATCAAAATATAGTCAATATTTTGTAGTTTAAACCAATCAAAAATAAAAATATTTATTCATTTCATTCCTTCTTTTTTTTGACATATTAACATACAGTTTAAAAATGAAATGTCCTTTTCCTTCATTTAACCAGGATACGCCAGCGTATCTTTTTTTTTTCTCATGATATCATAAGACTTATGAAACAGCCCAAAATTATATTTATAATAATAATATATTGCAAGTAAAATAAATCATATTTTGTATATATTGATGAAGTATTGTGGTAAGGTTTAGACAAAAATATATATATAGATATAAATATTTAATTATTAATCATATTTTCTTTTTTAAAAAAAACATTTTAATTTAAGTATGTGTCATCATTGGCATTTTTTTATATTCTATTTACTTACAAAAAAGTCATATTTTGATTATTATTTACACAAATCCTATTTTAAGTACTATAAATATCCTACATTGTTGATGAAGCTGGAATTTGATTAGCAATTGGCTGTTGTTGTGGATTCATTATATTATTAAATTGCTGAGGTGAACCAAAAACCTCATCATGTTGTGGCACTTGAGCAGGTCCTTTTCTAGGAGTCATCAAATTACTATTATCTTTACTCTGTGGTCCTTCATTTTTTCGTTTTCTTCTAGGTGTTATCTGTTGTTGTTGATTGGAGGAAGGATATGGTGATTGTTGTTGAGCCATCATTCCATGCGTTACTTCACCAGAAAGATGTTGTTGTATTTTAGAATAATTACCGTTATAGTATGGCATAGGCTGTGAAACTTGTCCTTGATCAAATTCAAATGACCCGTTCATATGAGATGGTGGTGTTACATGATATTCAGAAGAACCATTTAACATTGGTTGTTGTTGTGATGGTGCTGGAGAGGAATAATTTATTGGACTTGTAAAAAATGTTTGTTGTTGTTGTTGCTGATGATGATGAGGTGTATTTTGTTTTCCTCCATTCAAACCATTACTACTATTTCCAACAATCTGTGAAGACGATGTCGTATTCATTACCTGTGGTTGGGGTGTTGAAGTTGATGGAGTTGAACAACTACTTGGTGTATCTATCATTGCTTTCTCAATTACCGAATTTATTGTACATGTTATCTGCCTCTCCCTTTCAACATCTTCCTTCGTTTGAGGCCCTCCTTCTAAAGGTATTCCCGTTGGAGCTTTATTAGCTATTGGTGTTGATATCTGCGATCTTGGAGTTGCTGGCGTTCGAGCTGGAGATGGTGATGATATTGTACCACCTCCATGTACAGAAACTGATGTTGATGTTTGTGGAGATTGTTGATGGTAAAATGAATTTTGCATTGGATGGGCAGTACCTTTAGGATATCCTAATTGTTGAGGCATTGGACCATTTGTCATCGGATTTTGATTCACATATTGAGAAGTTCCATAGTAACTACCTCCTCCTGATGTTGATGGTGGTGTTGTATGTTGTGGTTGTTGAATTGGATAACTATTTTGTTGTGGATGAGGCGTTTGCCCCATAAAGTGACTATTTTGAAGGCTACTATTTGAAGATGTATTACTAGCTGTACCAAGATTTCGCATTGGTTCTATTGAATCTAAATCAACTTCTTCCAAAGAATCATCTCCAACAATTGTACCGCTAAACGAATCATCATGATGAAGTTGTGATTGTACATTTTGAAGATTAAGATTTTGAGATTGTTGTTGATGAATTTGTGGCCTCATCATATGCTGCTGGGAATGACCAGGAGTCATTGGTGGCATTCGTTGCTGAGCCATCTGTTGTTGATGAGCAATTTGTTGCTGCTCAGACCCGCTTTGATGTGGATTTATATAATAATGAGATGGTCCTTGGGAATGTTGTTGCCCCTGCAGCAATGTAGGATTAGGATATTGTGGCGATGTATGAGTCTGAGCATTCGTTGGTGGACCACTCATTTGTTGCATATATGATTGTTGATGAACAAATTGACGCTGCGAATCTTGAATATTTGCTGGTTGTTGCAAATGCTGACTTGGTCCCATTTGAGGACGTTGGACATTCTGCCACATATGTGGATGACTTCCTGGAGTTGGTGGTGGATGAATTTGTCTTTGTCCCGCATATCCTTCAATACTTCCATATTGTGGTGGAGGTGGACCCATTCCGGGTCTAAATTGTTGACTATAAGGAGATCTCATTTGTTGTTGAATTCGTTGTGTATGTTGATTTGATTGCATACCATAATATTCTGGATGATGCTGTTGCTGTAAAATTTGTGTTTGTATTCCTCCTGGATGATGTTGTTGAGAAGGATGATATTGAGGTGGATGTTGTTGATTTCCATAAGGATCCATATGCATACCTGCTCCTGGATGATATTGTGGTGGAGCTGGAGGTCTATGAGCAACAGCAGGATTTTGTAAATGTGGTGGTGGGTTCAATTGTTGCATTTGTTGTGATTGCATCTCTTTTAATGCTTGTGCTTGTTGTTTCTTCGTTGGTTGTTTCCTCTTCTTACCCTTTATTGGAGTACTTTGTTGTGAGACCTCTTTTACTATTTGTGGTGGTACTTGATGCTGTACTTGCATTTGAGGGAGCTGCCTAATTTGTTGTGTATGGTCAGTTGGCTGCATTATTGGTTGTTGATGTTGCTGGTACATTGGATTTTGTTGATGATACTGTGGTGGGTGTTGAATTGGTTGTTGATTAACGTGTTCCATACGTTGTTGCACCTGGTAAGGAGTAAAATTTTCTGGAGGTCGTCCAGGTGGATTAGGATATGAAGTAGCAGGCTGTTGGGGCATAGGATAGCCATGTTGCTGATATTGTTGGGGCGTTTGTGATGGTGTATTACCATATGGATTCTGTTTTATTGGTGTAGGTGGTTGTTGTTGTTGTTGTTGTATAGGCACTGTTGAAGAATGAGGCATACTCGGCTGCCTAAGCAGATTTACAAGCAAAGAAGGTTCTTTTTGTGTAGATGGACTGGGATCCGTTGCACAATGTGATAATGGGCGTTTAAATTGACTATCAGGATTATTTACTGGACTTTCAAAATGAGGTAGATTTGATGGTGTTTCTGTATCAAAATTTAATGTAGCTATACCAAGATTAGAAATAGCTTTAGGATGTTCAACATAAACACGCCTCAATTCTTCAGCAATCGCAGCGGATGTGGATAAAGTTATACAAAAAGCCTTTTTATTACCGTTTGAGTGGTCATTCAAAGGTCTTAGAGAATCAAAGATATCACTGTTGACAATAGATTCTAAAACATAATGATCAAACATCAATATTTTTTTATCAAAAAAAAAAAATGAACTTACGTTTATAGTCTTCATTAAATCGAGGTGTGTCAAGATTACTGGGATAGGAATAAAAATTTTCAGATTTAGTTATTAGTGAATTTTTGTTAGTGCGATTTTCGTCAAGACAATCAGACTTCGTCGTTGAGCAGTTCTGACTGATAGCACGGCCAGACGGCGAGACGTTAACAAAATGGTTCATACGGCATTCAGAACACTAGAATCTGTGGCACATCAATCTAAAAAATTAATCAAAAAAAAATAATAATAATATAAAAAAATATTTCTTTTTGTTTTCATATCCTTAGGATACGATGGTAATCGATTTCACTTTCACTTGGACCACTATCAAAGAAAATTTGCATAAGTTTTGTAAATATAACGCGCAATAGAGGTCAAAAGCGCGCAAAACTAGCCGTAGTAGCCAATCTCCGCCCAGCATTGAAGTCAGCGTGCGTATTTAAATCAATATAAACGCTTAGTTTCTTCTCGACACGAACAGTGCAGGTGGTGTAAGTCTTCACATCGAGGAAACATTAGGGGTTAGAGTGAGAGACATTGGTATACGACAACATCGCCGCATATTCATTTTACATGTAGATACCAAACATCTCAGGCGGGGGACGTATTTTAAAGGGACCCCCCAAAAAAGAAATAATCAAAAATTACCGACATGCAGAGGAAAATATTGAAGTATATATATACATGTCTTGTTAATAAATGATAAAGTTAAAATATTAATAATATCATTGATAAAATATTTTATAAATTATAAATGATCAAGAGTATGTATGGATATTTGATAATATATTAATCAAAAGAGTAATAACCATACTAATCAAAGTTAAGAGAAAAAAAAATTTTTTTTTTGTAAGAATCTATATATATATATAATACTTTTTACAACCCCATTGGTGTAAACTATCATTAAAATTATACACATATATCTATTTACAGTTTTCTATTTATCAGTAAAACAAACTTTTGGCATTATAATATATCCCTATGTGTATTGGTTTGGGTTATAAAAAATTTAAAATATATTAATTTATCAATGACAAGTGATATTATCAATCAAATATATGACAATTTGTAGGTGATCAAATTTGAAATATTATATAGGGTATAATAAATGGTTTGTTAACAAAAAAATATTTATAGTACATTATTATTAATATCCATGTATGAAATTTTTGGCATTTGACAAAAATTATTGGAGGATACATAAAGAAGTTAGAAATTTAAAAATATCCATATATATATATTAATCATATCATCATTTATAATATAATCAAAGAATGTTTAAAAAAAAATTTTTGTTTTTTAAAATTGAAACATACATAAAGAAAATCTCCATACATCAAAGAAAACTTTAGTATAGAGTATAAATATCACCTTTAGTGGTTAACGTATTACTTATATATATATTGCCTTCTATTTGATATTAGCTGATCGTTGAAAGGTTTTATATTTTCTATAATTAATACTAATTTTGTCTACAAAATAATATAAATAAAAATAATAGTAATTAACGGTTGTCAAAAAAAAGCACGAAAAAAAATATGTATATATAGAAAGAGATGTATAGAAATAAATACATATTGATAAGTAAAATCAAGGCAGAAAATGCGATGTAGGTAATAGTTGATTCTGAAAATGACGCCAGATCCAATAGGTCAAAGTTAAATTAATATACATTGTTCCACGAGATGTAAAGTTCTCAAGACTATACAAAGCGCCACTCTTAAATTGAAGATATATAAGTTAAAAATTGATAGCTAGTATTATATTTTTAATAACAACAATAATATAATTTAAAACTGTTGTTTTTTATTATTGATCATACTTCTGACAATAAAAAAACTGGTAATATAATTATAAAACAAAATATAGCTTTTGTGGAGAATGTATGTAAAATATCTGTACATATATTATCCAATCGACAATTTGTACTTGATTTTTTGATAAAAAGGAATTTTTTCATTATCATAAGTTTCACTTCAAGTTATAAAAATATTTTATTTATAAAAAAAATATTAATAAAAAAATCAAAAAGTATAGAAGAAGATGATTATTTATTATTTTTTTGTTTTTTTTTATAAAATAGAAAATATTTTTGAAGATAATATAAATCTCAAGTTATAAAATTTCAAATACCGTATCAAAGTTTCTGATATTATTTTGTAAGTATATTGTTGTATAATATTTTTATTTTTAAGGAGTACATGTATATATACTAATTTCTCATATGATTCAAAATAATTCAATATATTTTGATACGGTATATATATAAAGAGTCTGATGTATATTTGCACTAATTAAATATATATTTAAATATGTTTGAAAAAATTTTAATTTTTTTTGTTTGAGATTCATATTCCACGAGAAAAGTTATGTAAATAGTATATATGCTTCCTGATACACATATATATTTTATTTATAATTAAACCAAAATGTTAATGAAACTTCTAAATATCTATACATTTGAATGACATAAAAAAATCACACAAATTATTCCAACAAAAGAGACAACAATCACAACAAAAAAAAATAATAATACCTTAGAAGTTAAAAATAGATGCTTTAGAGTTTATTTTTAAAATGAATAAATAATAAAACAGTTAAAAATAATCATTCAAAAAAAGCTACTTATTAGAGAAATAAACATTATGGATATTATAAAACTATGTATTGTATGGACTTTGAACATATACATAAGCAGAACTGTGAGGAGATAGAGTATAAATATGGTGCACTTTAAAAAGGATAAATAAAAATTGCTTTCAAAATATAATAATAATAGGTACAAAACAACATGTTTTTGAGTAATATATTGTAGCGGTATTAATAACAATAAACGGTAGATCAATTGATAATATAATGTAATAATAAAAAGAAAAATGAAAGTGAAACATAAGAATTTTGTGTCATTTTACGAGGTGGCATTTTAAAGAAATGAAAATATTTTTGCACAAAATGACTTTGAGAAGAAGGAACTACACGGCTGTTGAAAAGACTGGTACGTGCAGACTATTCAATAGACATAGAACATTTGGTGTAGCATATACGATATAATAGTTGTCTTTATATATATATGTGAAAATACAACCCCCCCTCATATCAATTGGATTCATTCTCTCCAATTTATAATTCTAATCGAGACAAACGTTCAGATATATTAAAGGTAATTCCTTATCAAGAATGTTTAAATTTTGATTATAATTATTTATTTTTTTGCATACAAGATAATTTTTTATCAAATATTTGTCCTCTATCTTATTTTCATAATCAGCTAGTTTTTTGAGTTAATTTGTAAAGTCTAAATATTTTATGATATGAGAATAAATGTAATAAAAAAATTTTCTAGTTTTGCAAAAATAATAGCTTTAAATAACAATTTTTATGAAACATTCAACAAAAATAATATAATTTTAAAAATATTTAAATAAAATAACATTTTTTCATACTTTATTATTATAGAATAAATTTTAAAATGTTAAATAATTCTTTTATATAATAAAAATAGGTAGGAAGTTATAATAAAAGAATATTTTAGAAATATTAAAAATGTATATAATTTTACCTACATGGTAGGAAAAGGATGAAATTAATAATGGTATAAAAAAGATTTTCTTATTAATAATTATTATAAAAAAAAAACTTATTTATTGTTTATTGCATGATCATAAAAGTATTTATTATTAATAACTATACATCTATAATTTTAATCTTTGCAATCTCCATCTAAGTATAAATATATTTTTTGTTGTAAAAAACAAGTTAAGAAAATAGATGAAAGAAGATTTCGTGTTTTCGATATCATATTATTAATGAGTAAAATTATATTTTTATAAATTTGATATTGTGTTATGATTATAAAGTTTTAACTTTGATAAATTAGAACTTTTTTGTATAGAAATATATATAATAAATGATTAATCTCATTTTTGATTAAAATGAATTAATAATACAACCATTATTAAAAATTTTAATTAATTAAATGGACTTCTTTTTATCATTAAAATATTTATAATTTTTAATCATTACTCTCCCTCGACTAGACTTTGTTCTATTTTTACACTGAATTAATTAAAAAATTAATTTTATCTCTACCTTTGTCTCTTCTTATCTTTTCACTAAATTACTTTATACCAACGATTAGAAGAAAATAAATGCTCATTCCAATTGAGAAAATTTTACCATTCTAAACTTTCGAAGTGTCCTATAACGATCTCCTGTCAACAGAATACTTTAACACATTGGGTAGATTATTTTTTAACTTTTAAAAATATAACATTGAATATTGGCCTAAATTTTTGTTTAAATTAGTAATTTTAATATAATTATTTCTATGTAATATTTATTTTAATCACTTGAATCATCCATCCCAAAAATCCATTTCCGTCTAATTTTTAAATATTTTTTAACATTTTAATATTATATATTTTAAGGTTTTAAGAAATTATACAAAGATGAAATATCTTGCTGCTTACCTTTTAGCTCAACTTGGAGGTGTTGAAACTCCAACAAACAAGAATGTTGAAGATATCCTTGCCTCAGTCGGAATTGATGTTGATGCCGAAGCCCTTAAAGCCGTTTTTGGAGCTCTTGCCGGAAAAAACATTGAAGAAGTTATTGCTGAAGGATCAAAGAAGCTCGCCTCAGTTCCATCAGGTGGTGCTGCTCCAGTTGCTGCTGCTTCAGCCGCCCCAGCTGCTGCTGCTCCAGCCGGTAAGTTATATAATTATTAAGAACAGAAAATAATTCTTTTCTCATTTTAGCTGCCAAGAAAGAAGAGAAGAAGGAAGAATCCGAAGATGAAGATATGGGATTCGGACTTTTCGATTAAGCAATTTACAATTAAACTGTTTTGTTTCTTCCTCTTGTTATAATTATAAATTGTTATTTCACAGTTTTATACTTTTTATATATGTGTTGTCATCTCATTTCTTTCTTTAATAATTGGGTTATGATAAAGTAATATTGTTAAATTAATAAGAGTACTTTTGTAAATATAATTTATAAGATTGGCCTTGAGATTAACAGTTATATATATATAGTTATACATAAATGAGATTTTAGTTATTATATAATAATAATATTTTTGTTATGATTACCCTACGACGTAATAAAAATAATTCAAATCAAAAAAATAGGCATTCATGTTATTATCAAGGTAAAATTTTTTTAATAATATTATTTTATCTTATTCTACATTTTTATAGCTTCAACAAATCCTCTTATTCAAATATGTTTCTCCAATGAAAGAGAGATAGCTTTACAAAAAGATATGGGAACATTTCATTTTGATTTATTAACATCAGTTTTTACCCATACTCTAAAATCATTTGATGATCCTCTAATAAATAACATAACTGTCCTTATAGATGCTAGAAAATTAACACAAAAATTTGTTCGTTTATTACTGAAGACAATAAAGATAACCTTCTGTAATAAAGTATCACAAGTATATTTAATTGAACCAGAAGGTTTTATTATACAACAAAAGATTAATTTTGATATCTTAATGGATGCTTATGATTACACGACTACAACTATATCCTTAGCTAAGGTACCAAAATATGTTAATAATAGGGATTTAGCTGATCCCTTTGGTCCATATGGTTTAAGTACTTGGATTGATATATCAAGTAGTTTTGTTGAACATCTTGATCAGAAGAAATGCTCCAAATTTGTTGATAAACATTATATTATTGGTGGAGTTACTAAATTTTATAAAAAAGATAAATCTATTTTGATTGAATTAATCTTAAATGAGATGGAGTTAAGAAGGAGAGGTGATCAAAGAAAGATTGCAAGTATTATGGAAATAAATTATCAAAGAAGAAAGAGTATGGATAAATTAGATGATAATGATCAGGTGAATGACTGTAATAATAATAATAATAATAATTATGATGATGAGAGAGAACAAAGTCCAAAATTGATACCAGCCTTGTTAAGAGAACATTGTGAAGGTATGAGTGAATTAATAGAATGGGTACGTGGTGCTGGAGCAGATTGGTTTGACAGTTTGAATGATTTAGGTAATTCAATTGATGAGGTGAAGCAACTTGATAAAGATTTAAGACAATTGGTTAAACGTGCTGAAGAAGCAGTTGAACAGAGTAGGGAATTAAGTGATGGTGTAGATTTTTTTGTTTCAACCAAGCCAGAATTTACTAATGAAATTACAAATCTTCGAGATCAGATGGAGATATATGTTTTAGATTATGTAAGAAAAATTAAGAAACATCTTGCTTTTGTCCAACAGAGTCTTAATTTTCATAATAGCTTAAATAATTTTTATAAGCAAAGTGATATATTATTAAAAATATTATGCTATGAGAGTGATAGTATGAGTAAAGATATTGATTCATTAAAATTAGAAACTCAAGAACTTGAGGATGCATTTAAAAAAATGAATGAAGTTTATGAAGAAATGGAAAGGATTGGATGTATATTTTGTGAAAATTTAAGTAATTTTACCAGTTTAGATGAAAAGGATAAACAGAAACGTGCTCGTGAATATTATAATATTAGTGAACAAATAAAAAATGCTAAAGAGAGTAGATCTAAAAGGAAAGAACTGGTTGAAATTAGAGTACTCAAACTTCAACAAATGCTTCAATTAAAAATAAGTGAAAATGATATTAATATGGTTATTGAATGGTTAAATGAAATAATAACATTTAAAATGATTACACCTAAGATGGGATATACGGTACAAGAATTGTATAGTTATGGAAAACAACTATTACAAGTTTCATCACTCCTTCGTAGAAGTTTAAGATTGCAGGGATCAACAAATAATAAGTTATCATTAATATTAGATCAATCATTTAAAACAATTGAAAATAATTTTGTTAAATAATATATTTATTAACAACTATCGATTTAATTAAAGATGTAATTGGTTAATATCTACACAAATAATAAATACAACATAATTATTTTATACAACTNTTTTCACTTTTGTTGCTGCATTTGAGTAAGCATTGCCATTTGCATAGCAGCTAATTGCTGCTCAGCTTGTTGTTGACTGCCTTGCATATTCATATTAGGCATCTGTAAATTATATAATAATTACTAATAATTTATATATCATCTAACTAACCATAAACATAGGATTCCTCATTTGAGCTGCTGCTGCTTGCATCATCATTGGATTAAACATATTCATCAATTGATTAGAATTAACACCTTGATTAGGGATTCCTAATGTTGATATACCTGTAAATGGATTGTTGCCATGTGGGAAGGAAAATGGATTCAATCCCATCGGCATACCCGTCCCCTGACCAGCCAGAGATGTGGTTACCGAGGATGGACGTATAGAATCTAATTGATAATTATTTAAAACAGAATTACTACAAGGATTCATTACTCCACTACTATTAGATGTAGAATTAGCTCTAGCATTTTTTGATGAATTTGGTGATGAATTATTTGTTGTTGGTTTTAATTCATGAATTTTATGTTTTGTATTATTGTCTTGTGGCTTTATTGGGGTCGAATTAGTTGATTGATTTGATGATGGTGATGTAAAATTAGGTTTTACCATTTGTGGCAAACCGGGTGGTTGAAAATTGAATGGTGCCATAGTGGCTGATATTAAAGCTTTTGGATCTGAAACTGGTGGAGGAACATGTAACATATTTGATGGATCCATTTTTGGAAAATCAGTCTTTTGTTGATTTTTATTATTAGAAACATTATTTTGTTGTGTAGCAGGAGATATCTTTTCAGCTTTTGGTTTATGTAACACTTCTGATGACGGCGATCCACTTTTATTGTTAATCACCATATCAGTCATAATTCCAATTGATATACCTTTACTCCCATCTGTTTGTGAACCTTGACCTGAAGAAATTTTTTTCGTAACTGAATGTTTACTTTTTAAATGATCAGATACATCTTTCAAATCAACAAATTTATATCCACAATTATCTAACGGGCATGTCACCTCATCATCCTTTTCACTATCATTTATTGATGATTTGATAGGGCTAGTAATATTAGCTTCTTTATCTGCTTTAGAAGTAGACGGCATCACATCAGGTGATGATTGATGATATTTATTACTTGACACATCTTCTTTTTTTATAATATTTTTATTATTACAACTAAAGTCAACAAGCGTAGCAGGATCAAAGTTTTCAATACCTTTCTCATTCTTGTCGTTACTCAATTGATTGTCTATCACTGGACCTGGCATTAAAATACCATGCATCTCTTGATTATTAATTTGTGTTGATATAAAAATTGATGAATTAAATTTATGATGAAATTTAACATCTAATTTATATGTATTGTCACATTTTTTTTCAGATCCATTAGAAGAAAAACTTTCCGTCTTTAAATATTTTGTATTTTGTCCATCTTTAGAATTAACTTCAATTTCTAAACAATGTTTTCTTTTTCTATTATTTCCATTCTCCATATTGCTAAAAAAAAATAATGATTATCAATAATTTAAAAAAAATATATATATATTCAACATGTAAAAGTGCAAAATAATTTATTAAATAAAATTTACCTATTAATATTCTTTTCGTCAATTTCTACTGTTATAATATTATAATCTTTTGCACCCTTCTTCATTAAATTAGAGTTGTTGGAAGAAAAAATTTTGTCTTTCTGATTTTCTATGATCTTTATGTCATCAGATACGACAACCTTTCTTGTTGCAAGAGTATCAATTTTCTGTTGTGATGTAGTGGAAATAATATTATTAGATGAAGTGGATCTATCTAAAAAGAAGGACATATTTGAAGTATGATACTATTATTTGGCGCTGTTTTCAATTGTTATAAGGATGCGCACATTTAAAGAGAATATATAAAATTACAATAATAAATATTTTACAAGTTAGATATTGAACATAAAAAAAAACTATATAAATATATATATATACTTACTTGTTATTCCATCTATTTTAGAATCACGTAATGATTTAGAAGAAAAGTCTTCATTTTCTGGTATTGGAGATGGTGTTCTCGTCGTGATTATCCTAGGTGATAAACAGTTGATTGTAGGAATAGATGTATGAGATGCAAAGAATGTTGGAGAATTAATATCGCTCTCCTCATACGATTCATCAATTTTTAAATCACAATCCGAATCATCCCCAATAATTTCGACAGCCATACCAAAATATATATAAATATATATGTGTATCTATATAAAGTTGAATAAAATGTAGATGAAAATAAATATATATAAAGATTTTATGCACAACACGAGGATATTTTTAGAAAGGAAAATCAACTGTTTATGTTCCTAAAATATTGAATAAAAAATACAACCCCTGAGTGGAAAGAGAGAGTGGTAGTATCATAAAGGGGTCATAAAATTAATTAATAGGAATAAAAACTTCCTGCAAATTTTACATATTAATGACAAGATTTATATTACATATATATATGTGAAATATTTTACCCTCAAGAGCGATCAAAATAAAAATGCACAGTGTATTATTTTATAACATTCGCTAGGAGCTAGCCTGTGTCCAGAAGAAAAAAAGTATTCATATGAACATATATACATAAACATTTTTAGTTGATTCAGTTAAACAAACTAAATGCAATTGTTATAAAGCCTGGACGGTCGCGCCTTTCTTTTTTAATTTTTATGTATACAATCGCCCTACTTACTTGCGGTAGTAAGCCTTACTGGCGGGTAATAAAAAAAAAAAGTTTGTCTTGGAGGAATAACAAAGTTATCGTATATATTATATAACCTGTGAACAGTGTTAGCCTTCTGAAACTTAAAACAAGTATTACTCTAAATGATTAATGATATAAAATTTGTTTCAGGTTGTTGTAAAGTGTTAGGAAATGATTGACATATATTAAGGAAATTTATTGTGATTAATAGAAGATTGACAAGTTGATTAAAAATATTAAATTAGATAAGGTTAATTATGTTTTTTTTATTAAAAATTTTTGTTTGATTATATATTAATAATGTAAGCGATTAGGAGGAGAGTTAACGAAAGTAGGAAGTTTTGGCGTTGCATGACATTGCAAATGTAAAAGCGAAATTGCGGTGATATGAGAAAGTAAGCCTATTTTATGTGATAAAACATACATAGTGTACGTATTTAAAAAGTATAAGGCGATCAAAGGATATTATGTTGGATTATCATGTTAATAAATATAAAAAAATATAAGATATTTTTAAGAAATAAATACCTTAAACTGTAGCTTAATATTTGAATTATGATTATAAAATGTATGTAAAACAAAAACAAAACTCTTAAAGTTATTCAATGTTTATCTGTAAAGACGTAATTTAAGAAGTTGTTAAATAGGGTAATTACTTTTTCTTTCCCTTTTCATTCTATAAGATAATTTGGTTAAATATATATAATTTAAAATTGTGAGTGCATTTAAAAATACATTTTTTTCTTTAATGACGATATAGAATAAAAAATCTAATAATTTTTAATAAATTAGCTATGTGATATTATTTTATGGTTATATAGACACAATGTAGGCGCCATACACATATAAAAGCTAATTAAATATGAAGGTAATAAAATTAATAATCAAAACAGTAAGATTAATAGCTGGTCATAAGATAAAAATTAATATAATAATAACAAATTGAAAAGCAATTATAGGGCAATAAATTATATATTCAATAAACATTAAGTTGAAATAAATTTTCAGAAGCTATAAAATATAATAAAAATATAATGATATTTGGGGAAAAATAATATTTCTTAAAAACATGGATTATTTATTACTGTAGAAATATTAAGGCGATTAACATATCAGTCACAATATAGTAAAACAGATTAAAAGATACCGATTTTATTATCAAGGAGCAATAAAATAAATATTAATAGCTGATATAAAATTTGTGATGATGATTCAAAGAATGACCTTCTTATAATTGTTATTCTAACACATTTTCGAAAACAAATTGGAAATTTATTTTTATTATAATCATTTGAAATAATTTTATTCTTTTGATTATAGACATAAAATCTAGAATGACTTTAATTATGTGATAAATGTAATAGTTAATTCAAATTATATAATGTATAAATTAAATGTTTTTAAAATGTTTTTTTTTTCCCTAAAGTCATTCTTTTTATCCTTCACTTTACTCAACAGTTACAGACTTGGCCAAGTTTCTTGGTCTATCAACATTATGCCCATTTAATTCAGCAATATGATAAGAAAGTAATTGAAGGGGAATAACTGTTAATATACTTTGAAGACAATCAACAGTTTTAGGTACACGAAGTACACATTCACATTCAAGAAGTGATTCTTCTGGTACAGATTCATCAGCAATAACAATTGGTTTTCCATGTCTAGCTTTAACCTGTTGAAGAGCATTTATGGAACGTTTAAATACGTGATCATTACAAATAACCATAATAATAGGCATATTTTCATCAACCATAGCTAATGGACCATGTTTTAATTCTCCAGACATAATTCCTTCACAATGCATATATGAAAGTTCTTTAATTTTTAATGCACCTTCAAGACATGTAGCAAAGTTATATCCACGTCCCATAACCAATAAAGATCGTTCCTTATAAATACTTTCAGCAATTTCACGAATCTTAGAATCAAGTTCCAAAATACATTTTATAAGTTCTGGGAGTTGTCTTAACCCATCAATAATTTCTTGTCTTCTTTCAACCATTGAAATACGATCATCACAAATAGATAAAGCAAACATAATGATAGAAATTATTTGTGATGTGTATGCTTTTGTTGAGGCAACACCAATTTCAGGGCCAGCATTAATGTGAACACCACAATGGGATTCTCTGCAAATAGAGCTACCAACAGTATTTGTAATACCAATAAGAAGGGCTCCTTTAGGTTTACAATATCTTAATGCATTCAATGTATCAGCAGTCTCTCCAGATTGGGATATAAAGAAGCAAACATCATCTCTAAATATTGGTGTACCTCTATCCATAAAGTCACTAGCTAACTCAAGAATTACAGGAAGTTCAGTTAACTCTTCAATTATTTGCCTGCAAGCAATTGCGGAGTTGTAAGATGTTCCACAAGCAATCATGATCAATCTACGGCATCTTTTAATATCTTGGATATAATCTTTTATGCCTCCAAGAACAATTTTACCTCCAGCAAGTACTCTACCTCTCATTGTGTTAACAACAGATTCAGGTTGTTCAAAGATTTCCTTTTGCATGAATGTTTTGTATGAACCCATCATAATTTGTTGAAGTTCCATTGTCAATGAATGAACAGCACGTGTTTCTGGTGTCATATCTTCTACATTAGATCTTTTCAATCTATGAATTGATAATGATCCATCATTTATCATTGCAACATCATCATCTTCAAGATAAATAACTTGTTTTGTATGCTCTACAATTGCACTGGCATCAGAAGCAATGAAGTATTCGGCTTCAAATCCTGTTCCATCACTACCTTTAATGTGACTGAATGATGGTCTACGTTGTTTTAAGTCTAAAAATTGTTTTAATTATTTATTATATCAAAACAATATTCTTACCAAATGGTGTACTGGCCTCCAATGGTGACTCAAGAGCAGAGGAAACATCATGAAGATTGGAATAGTCCATTAAACCATTTAAAGATCCATTCAAATTACGCGCTAAAAAAAACAAATTAGTATCTCAAAGGGAATAAAAAAAAATTAACCATTTAATCCACTCCCTTCTCTCTCAAGTTCAACACAAGTACTTTTCCTACGAGTATCATCAGTTAAATCAACAATAAAATCTATAATTTAATTTTACAAACAATATATATTTTGGTTATCTATGGTAAACTTGTTATCTAGGGTGTTTAGTCTTAAAAGTATAAGATAATTGTTAAACTATATTATTAATTAATTAGAAGTGTAATTATTATTATAATGGAGAAGGAGAAGAATATGCATTAAATGATGAGAAAATTATCAAAACTTACGTTTACTAAAATTAACTGGAAAATGTGTTGACATTACTTTGGATGAACTCTTGATACCAACCAATAAAGGACTACCTCTTCTGGTTGCAACAACTTGTCCAGGGAATCTGGTAGATTTGAATGCTAGAGCAAATGCACCCTCCAATTGTTGAATGGTAGTTTCAACAAGTTGTCTGAAACTGAAACTTGGATATCTATCAGCAATGTGTTGAATCAGTTTAGCAATAACTTCAGTATCAGTTTCACTTTCAAATTTGTATCCTTTTCTAAGAAGGTATTCCTTAATTTCACGGTAGTTAGTCAAAATACCATTATGAACAACAAGAAATTCATTCTTAGAATTTGATCTTTGTGGATGTGAATTGACTTCACATGGTATACCGTGTGTTGCCCAACGGGTATGTGCTATCCCACAATGGAAATCATATTTCATATCAAAATCTAATTTATCATTTTCATATATATGTTGACGAAGATTCTCAACTTTTCCAACTGAACGAATTGTTGATACTTCTCCATGTGGATTTGATTTATCATTACTTGAATCAATAGCAATACCTAAAAGTATTATATTTTTTTATATATTTATGTTATTGTAAAGAAAAAAAAAACAAACCTGCAGAATCGTACCCACGATATTCCATTCTAGCAAGACCTTGAAGAAGAATATCAACAATTTCTTGTCTTGTTTTAGGTGTTAAGAAGTTAAGGTAAGCAAAGATTCCACACATACTTGAGTATTAGTAATAATAATAAATTAGAAATGTATTAATCTGAAAATATTAAATTAATATTAAATTAGAAATATACATAAATGTTCTGTAAATATACATATATATATATATACATATCAAATGTGAACTGCCTTCGAAATGTTGTGATAAAATTTCAAGTTTCACAAATCACAATCAAATTACCTATATATATATATTTATATCTTAAGAATTGTAAATGTATAATTATACAAACTAAAATATAGTGATTAAAATATTTGGTCACTTATTTAAAGTTAACCAATTTTATCTTAAATTAGATTGGATGATCTTTTAAGCAAATAATAAAAATTTCTCTTTTTAAAAAGGATTGAGATAATGATGATATTTATATAAAAAAAGATGCAACGTCATCATTATAATAAAAATGGTAATAGAAAAATGTGTTGGTGGAACTACGAAAATTTGATTTATGAAACTGTAATATATGTTAAAAATATTGTTTTTTTTTGAAAAAATATAATAAAAAGCGTGGGGGTTTTGATTTAATGATGTTATTATATAATGAATATGGAATTTTAATAACACGTACACAAAATCAATAGTTTATTAACTGTAATGATAATAATCAAAATAAAAATACCTATATATAACTATAAAAAAAGGGTAACCTCTTTTGTTGATTGTTTTAAACCTATCAAAGAGAAAAATGTTCCCTTTAAGAGGATAAATGGAGTCAATCCTTTTAATATTGCTTATTATATATAGAAAGAGAATGACACTGTTTGTGATGATTGATCCGATGATAATTTAAACTGTTTAAAATTATTTAACTTTAAAATTGACTCATATTTATGAATGGATGTTAACCTTGAAAGAATATTTGTAATATGAATCAAAATGATAAAAAATAATTTTTTTTTTAAATTTATTCGTTGTATAAAAAATGTACTAAACTTTTTTCTTATTTCAAATAACCATTGTTTTGGTGATAATACAATTTTTTAAAATAATTTATAACTATAAATTTTCAATTACTGAGTCACGACATATTTATGACCTTTAGAAAAAAAAAATATATTAATCAATTAATAAATAGCTCAATATATTATAAATTGTTAAAAAGTTAATTGAATCTTCATCA
Source organism: Parastrongyloides trichosuri (assembly GCA_000941615.1). Classification (NCBI taxonomy): domain Eukaryota; kingdom Metazoa; phylum Nematoda; class Chromadorea; order Rhabditida; family Strongyloididae; genus Parastrongyloides; species Parastrongyloides trichosuri. The sequence continues at coordinate 1,047,202 of LM523164.1, forward strand.
ATCAAATGATACTTTAAAAGTATATTAATTTTTCTCCGTCTATTTGATTAATCACCTACCATACATAATTATTTCATCTATAATTAAACAATATCAAAAATATTTATTTTATTATTATCAAAAAGTCATAAATTATTTATTTAAAATATATTTTTTTGTCCTTTATCGATGATATATGATCATTTTATTGAGAAAAATATATAATTAATATAAATTAATAAAAAGAAAGATACGAATTAAATTTTTTTTTTACATTTTATCGTAAGATGATCGTTTTCGTTGAGTAACACAGGTTACTTTTGGTCCTATGAGTGATTTCACGGCATTAGTACTGCTATTTTCAGCAACTAAAAAATGAAATTATTGGTTATCATTTTATTTGTCTAATTTTGATTAAATAAAAATGAAAGCATTATTTGTTAGGGAAAAATTAAAAGTAAAGAAGGATAGAATTTTTTTATATAGGTATAATAAATAAAATATATGGTACAACATCTTTTCTTTTTTCGATATATAATAATAATAATGATATAATAAAATTTTGATTAAATATAATAATATTTGGTATTTTAATTAAAAAATTTCAATTATGTAGGCAGCATATATAAACAACAATTAAAAATTTTTTGATAGTGGTTAAAGATTGGAAAGGGTTTTTTTTCAAGCATATTGAGGAAGCACATATTAGATTGGTGATATATAATAGTAACGAAAGAACCCGAAGCAGACAAAAAAAAGATAAAAAAATAATAATGTTACTACTATTTTTGGGTAATAGAAGTGGTTCCAGATAATAAAGTACCTTGAATCCATGATAAATGTCTTGCTTCCTCCTTATTAAGAACAGCCTCCATTTGTTGTGGTGTAAACTTAGCAACAGTAGCTATTACCTTAGCTAGTGTAACATTATCCTTTCCCAATGTTTCTCTTTCATACATATAACGATAAAGAATATTACGTAGATATTCTGCTTCTGTTGGCTCAGCAAAGGTATAATTTTCTGCTGATATATATTGATGATTGGGTGATTTCTTTATGGAATGATTCTAAAGAATATTAATTAAAAATAAATAAAAGATAACTTACAATGCTTTTAATCTCTAAGGCATTTGCTAAAGTATTATTTTCTGTTGATATAGATAAATTTAACCTCTTAATTTCATCTTTTAAAAATGATGTATCTTTATCATATTTCTCTTCAAGTGAAATTATTTTCGAATGATAATTTAATACTTTTTCCCTTAGTACATTCAATTCTTCATAATCAATTGCATCAAAATTTCTTCTAACAATTTTACCATCATCACCGCTACCAAAATCACTGAAAACATTTGATGTAACAGTCTTTGTTATTCCACCTTCACTGTTATTATCTATTTGTTTAAGTTTTTTGATCTCCTCATTTAATGAATCATTCAATGATGATGTTTTATTTAATTCTTGATATAATTGTTTAACCTCTTTTTGTAACTCTTTTATCATTCTTTTTTGATCACCATCAACCTTTGCCATAGCTTTTTTAACATCAATAACTTTTGCCTCCTCCATTTCTGTTATCTTTGTCTCTAAAGCTGCAATTGTTATGGCACTCCTTTCTTTAAATTCAACAAAATCTCTCTCAAGATTATCACGTTGTATTTGTATCTCCTGTACAGCATCTTCTTTCTCAATCAATTTCATTGAAATTTCATTTGTTTCCTTTAATTTATCCTCCAAATTTTGAATCTTTTCAGAATATTCTTTAACTTTTCCTGATGCTTCATTGTATAAATCTTCCAATTCCATTTTTTTAAATTTAAGAGTATCGATATCCTCCATCTTATTTTCTAATGTTGTTTTTAATTTCTCAAGTTCTATTTGATATTTAGAATGACTATCACTCTCAACTTGGGATATCTTTCTTTGCATCTCTTCAACTTTGATCTCAGCTTCTTTTTTAAATTCATCCATTTCTTTTTTACATTTCTCAGTCAAAGATAAAGCTATTTCATTTTCTTTAATTTGACGTTTCAAATTATCTATTTCACTTAATAATGAATCTTTTTCATTACTAAATGTCTCCTGTTCTTCATTCTTTCTTGTTACCTCTTCTTGAAGAATATTTATATGTTCTTTATAGCCAATTTCCATATCTTTTAACTTAGTAACACTCTTTATCAATTCATTAACTTTATTAGTTGAATCTTCTATATGAGTCAAATATTCTTGTTTTGATTTAGAAAGTATATCTATCTCTTTACCAAGACTATCTTTTTCCATCTTAATTCTTTCTAATTCTTCTCTAAGTTCGGAAACTAAAGATTCTTTTTGCATATATTCTTCCCTTAAATTGTCATTTGATATTTTCAAATCTTCCATTTCTTTATTCAATTTATCATTTTCCTTATTACTACAATTTTGAATCTCCTCCCGAAGTGAATTAATTTCATTTTCCTTCTCAATAATTTTCTCTTCCAAATTTTTAACAACAACATTCTTATCATTAATTTTATTTTCATACTTACTTTGTAAATCACTCAATTGTAATTTCAAATCAGAATTTTCTTGTTTTATACTATTCAAATTAACTTCAATATCATTTGATGAAGCTTCTAATTTACTAACTAAATCAGCTTTCTCACTTTCCATCTGACTTATTTTTATCATTAATTCTTCTATCTTCTTATCATTTTCCTTTGATTCATCCAATTCATTTTGAAGTACATTTATCTGTTCTTCCAATGTTTCTCTTTCACTCTCTAAAATTTTTATATTATCTTCCTTATTCTTATATTCCGTTATTTGAGTTTTAAGATTATTTATCACTTCATTAGCTATATTTAATTTTTTATTAAGTTCTTCAATATTCTTTTCATAGGATGAAGTAACATTTGCAGATTGTTGTAAAAGAACATTTTTTAATTCTTCATTATTTTCTTCATTTTTTACCCATAAATTTTTCTCTTCCTTCAATCTCTGATTTTCAACTATAACGAAATATTTTTAATTAAACAAATATTATACACGTTTTAAAACAAACCTTTTAACTTATTAGCCATTTCTGTATGTCTCTCCTCAGATAGAAGTAAATTATCATTAGTTTCTTTTAACTCATTTCGCATATCCTCTAGGTCAGCTTCTAATTGTGTCTTTAATTTTTTAACCAATCTAGCATCAGTCAACTCTGCCTCATATGCCTCCTTTTCATTTAATAAATTTAATATTTCTTGTTTCTTTGATTCTATTAACATATTAAGTTCCTCTATTTCATTTTTTGTTGATTCTTTCAATGTATTTTGCCTAGAAAAATATATATTATTTATACAAATAATTAAAAAAAAATTAGATATACATGTTTATCAGTTTATCTTTTATTTATAATATTGTGGTCAACATTATTATTATAATGAGGAGATAATAAAAAATATTATTAACACTTCTTCTAAAGAAAAAGAAGAGATGATAAAATATTTAAACAATTATGATAAAAACTATTTTTCAACAAATCTTTTTCACACACATGAAAATAAAATTTATATTCAATACATCTTTTAGAATATGGCTATGTCATTAAGAGAAAAGTAATAATAGACATATATAGAAAAGATGGCCATGCTTATAACAACTACCACCGCTTTTCAAATAACAACTGATAAAATGTTTATAACAAAAAGGGGTTGGAGAACCTAATATTATATATATTATGAAAGTTTTTACAATCTTACTCCATATGTTATCATATAGAGTTTCTTATTATGGCATTATATTTTCTCATTATAAACAAGCTTTATATTTATAAAGGATAAACTTACTCTAATGTAATTTCTTCCAATTTAATTGCCAAAGATTGATTCTCTTCAACTTCACTTTGATATTTGTTTTCTAAATCTTTTAATTTTATTTCATACTCCTTTATTTTTATCATAAGATTATCCCGTTCTTTTGTGATAACTTCTAATTGGACTTTTAATTTATTCAACTCAGTTGAAAGATCATTCTGAAAAGGAAGAAAAAAATTTTAGTTATTTATTTAAAATTAATATTGATGATATTTTTTAAATATCATTATAAACCAATAGTTCAATAAATATTAAAAATGATTAATTTTGTTACAAAGGTTCAAACATCTAAAGTGTAAATAAGAAATAATCAATTCAGAATGTTTGTTAAAAAACAATATTTTACACTAAAAGCAATGGTATGGTAATAAAAATATGTGATAATTGACCAAGATATCATTGGCAGACTAAAGATATATGTATAATGTGTACCTCTCTATTTTTGATAAACAAAAATGCTTAAGAGACAAAAAAAAAAATTATGATGAAAACATACTTTTTGAGTATCAGAAATCTTTCTTAATTCTGTTATTGTAATATTATTTACTGACGATTCCTCCTCTAATTGTTTGATTTTTTCATACAATTTACATTTTTCATCCTCAACAACCATAGATAGTTGATTATATTTGTTTGTTATATTTTCCAATTCTTTTTTAAGGTCTTTAGTTCCCTCCTCAGCTTCCTTTATAATATTATCAATTTCATCTTTATGTCTTTCAGTCGTAAATTCTATTGACTTTTTTAATTCGTTGATTTCTTTTTCATTTGAAGACATCACATTTTTAATCTCTTTTTTTAATATGTTATTTTCAGATTGTAAATCTTCAATAACCCTTTCATTATTTTCATCTACAAAGCTCTTTGAAGTATCAATATTATGAGTACCATTATGTAAGTTATTAATGCTGTTTTCATACTCCTCTTTCAACTCATCAATTTTCTTTTGCCATTTTAAATCATTCTCCATAATAGTACTATTTAATCTTTCATTAAATTCTAACTCACGTTGTTCCCGTTTTATTTTTTCATCATTTTCAAGTGACTCAAATACTTGTTTTTTAGCCTCCATCAACTTTTCTACCATCTCTTTTTTTTCTTGTTCTAATACCTCTGTTAACTTAACAAGTTCATCATTTTTTACCTTTAAAGTTTCCGTATCTTGTACTTGTTGAGAATACTTGGTACGCCAACTATTAATTTCATTATCTTTCTCTTCCAATTGAGTATGAAATTGTGATTTAACTTTTGCCAATGCTAATGTATTATCTTCTTCCATTTTTTTCATCTTTTCAGCATGTTCTTTACGAAGTGATTGACGTGTCATATCGTCCTGAAATTAAAATATATATAAAAATATTTAAATATATTTTGATTTTAAAAATCACAATTTAAATGAAATGACTAAACATTAGATTGTGAAATCATCAAAATTTAACAAAAATCAAAAAATTATAGAAAAATATACATAAAATACATTTTAAAAAATACTTTTGGTATAACGCAAAATGACATCATTATGTTATCATTCATTATCATCATTATATTCAACCCCCTCTATTTTGTTAAATTATGTGTACATTTAATATATATATATATATGCCTATATCATCAATGATACCTTATCATTATTCAAAATTTCATGACTATCGTTTAATTTAATTTTAAGTTCCTCATTCTCTTTATTCAAAGTAGCAATTTTTGCCTTGTTATTACATATATTTTCTTTACATTTCTCTAATAATTCTTCTAACTTTTTAATTTTAGCTACATCATTTGGCATTGCACCGCAATGTACATTTCTTAGCTTCTCCTCCAATATAAGTTTTTCATCTTTTAATTGTTTTATTTTCTTAACTGTTGCATCTTGTGTCTGCTCCAAAACAGATTGACATTTGGCATTCGCCGTCACTAATTCATTATAGGTATTGACGAGATTTTTATACTTTGTCTTATATTTAGCACTTCTGCTATTTAATTTATTTATTATGGAACTAATTTGTTCTTTACTAGCACTAGTAAACATATCTGATCCGACAACACTTTCATCCGCATTCGACTCCAACTCTGTTAATATAGCTGATTTTTGAGGTATTAAATTATCAAATGAAAATATTTCATTATTTGTACTAATATTAGAACTATCACTTAATCTCCTTACCCTATTATTACTAGGAGGTTCATCAACTGGGGATAATGAAAATAATGATGTTTCATCATACTCCTGTATCACCGCCGTATCATTCTTTTTCACCTTACTAGTATCATTTTCATTATTTCCTTTGTTAAAATTCAATATACCCCCTCCACCTTCACTGGCCCTTAACTGTTGTGCTACATTCTCACCATATTGTGACACTGCACTTGATATTTTTTTAGCCTCATCCTCTAACTTTGATTTGAGGCCTTTGAACATAACGTAAGATTCTATAATTAATTATTAGTTTTTTTTTTGTTCAACAATTGTTCATTAAATAACAACATTGGTTAGATACCATTGTTTTAAAAATAAAAAATTATATCATTATTATATATACTTTAACACCTATTCTTTCTTTTAAGAAAGAATCTCTTACCAAAATATATTACAAACAAAAATTTAACAAAATATTTTAATCGTAAATTATTAATCTTCTTTAGATTCTGATAACCTAGCCTTTTTAGATTTTGATTCATCATCTGAACAGAAATTTTCATTACTATCCAGATTATAATTATCAATTGCATCTATCATACTTTTGGCAAGTAAGTTTAAATGCAAAAAATGAGCCTCTGACTTAGCTACACTCTTTTCACATGTACTTTCAAATATCGCTTTTATACAATTTCCCTCCAATTTTACATCACGTTTAGTTTTACTTCTAAGAGGTTCTTTATCAACAATAAGAGATGAATAGATGATTCTTGCAGCTCTTTCACTTCCAGCTGAAAATGACATTGATCTAAAAAATGATAAAGATAAACAAAATATATTTATTTATTATACAACAAGTATAAGACTTACGCGGTATGAGGTTTTGTTTCCACTTGAGTATTATCAAAAGAACATTCACTAACAGATTCATCGCTGTCACTCATATCTTTTTCTTTTTTGATAATTTTTTTCCACAATTATCAGACACTATAAATAGAAATAATTTACATTTTAGGTATTATCAATTAAAGGGTAAAACGTGTATTTTAATTTTGTTGTGTGGGTACGACACTCCAAAAAACAAACAATTGAATTCTTTTTAGGAGTATTCCCGTATTTTTTCTAAATAGATAATTACAATTTCGATTATGTATATTAATATCTCTTTCCTATTTTTAATCCAAATTATCCAACTTTTATCCCTTCCCAAACGATTATTTAACAGATGTTTATGTAGAGTGATTTATTAAGATAGCAAATATTGTGTAATATTCAATAAATATATGTTTTATTATAATAAAGTACATAAGTTAATAGCTTACTTTTACCTGTCATTTACAAACATATTATAAGGTTTTTATCAAAATTTTTTAGCATATACTCATTCTCTAATTACTCTTTTATTATACCTTCTTTAATTTATAAGATATGCTATAGATAGGGCAGTTTAATATTTATACTTTATTAATATCGAAAAACTTTTCAACTTGACATGTACAAGAGCATTATATATGTATATATTGCACTTAACATTTAGCTTTTTAAAATATTTATANNNNTATATATATAACTTCGAACATGATCATTAACATGAACAAATAAAAAATGGTTTTTGAACCTTCTTATATTTTTCTTTTATATATACATTTTTATAATTCAAAACCATCAGACATATTACACTATCTTTTTGATAAATTATATCAAAAGACCATGTATTTTATAAGAGATACAATCAAAATGTTATAAGAAGTATATTTCATCTTTGTTCTCCTATCTTACTACAACAATTGATATTATAATATTATAAATTATCTAATACACAATTTTCCTATCTTTTTCTCCTTCAATATGTGTCTCCTATTATCTCATTATCAATAAGGTTTTAAGACATCTTTTTTCTATGATAACCAAAATTCTAGTTTGGTAATTTTCATTTCATAAATGTAAAGATATTGTGTCTATTTAAAAAGTATCTTTTTTATATTCCTTTTTAACTTTATACATTTCAACCAAAGTTCAAACTATTTTTTTTGCACTTTTTCTATATTCTTCTAAACGAATAGAAAAAGGTATTAGTTAGGATGAATCATTTTCATTTCTTTCATTTATTTTTTTCATCATAAAAATATTTAATGTTAACCTTCAATGTATTTTTAATAAATTTTTGATTTTTAAAAACTTTAATGTTACATATTTTATTAGAAAATGTATCTATATTGTTTTGACTTTTAATCATAAAATAATAATTTAATATAGATTATAAAAAATGTTTTTTGAACATTTGTTATGTATATATATACCAATAAGATTCAAAAAAAGTTATCATTTTATTTTTCCTTCACTTCACCATTTTTATAGATATTGTGTATATATTTAAACAATCTAAAATTGAGTGTGTACTTTATCAATTTTTTTTTGAGGTTAAACTTGATTGTTTAATAAAGAGAGAGTTATTTCAATATTACTTATCATTTTTATTTCCTTTAAAGGCCATATGTATTTTAATAATTATTTATTTACAAAAACTAGACGTGAAAAATAAGATATTACTTTAAATATATAATAAAATGCTTTTCTCTCTTTATATGTATATACATTTCTTTTTATTTACAAAAAATTAATAGTAATATAACATGTATACACATATAAAATTGAAAAAGGAATTGTTAATATTTTTGATATGATCATTTATTATTAGTAAAACCAACATAGAATGAATTTCGTATATGATTAGTTTATATTTATAAAGTGTATATATATTAAAAATAAACATAAAAGTGTAATATAAAAAGATCACTCATTATAATTTACAATCTAATATTAAATTTTAAATGATTTTCCTCCTCCAAAATATATTTTTAACCAATCAAAATTTTTCAATCTTCTATCTTGATAATATAATAATAAAAGCCTTTTTGTAACAAATTTTAATAGATTATCATTGAAACATTCTCTCCACTCTTAATAATATATTTTAACCCATTAACTCTTTCCTTCAAACTAACTTTGTCACCTGTGGAGGAAGTTTCTCATCTTAGAATTTATAATTAATAATTTAACTTTGATATATATATACAATAAATAACGACATATATTAAAGGAAGTATTATCTCGAAGTTTAATTTGATTACTAATAAAAAGTGCAAAATCGGTTCCTTCTTCATTACTTACTAAACACAATTTATAAATGATACACACCTATAAGATAAATACATTCATATATATATTTCTGTTCTTAACGTTTATATATATATATAATGCCTCATTTCTTTTAAAAATATTATTTTAAAGTATATATTCATTTTAAGAAACTTTTAATTGACAATTTTTCTAATTATACTTGATAATTTTATCAAATATTGTTATTTTACACTTTTATCATTATTAATAATATCTAAAATTAATATTTAAAAATATCAAAAAATCCTGTTTTAAAATGTATCTAAGAATAATACATAATAATAGATAAATAGTATAACTTTTATTAAAATTAACTATCTCTTAATATTAAAATATTAATAATCATGTTGCGTATTTCTTTTTCTCATTTTATTTATCTATTTATTTCTTCTTATAATATATATAAAAAAAAA
>LM523165.1:0-135283 GCA_000941615.1 Parastrongyloides trichosuri
TATCAAATATGTTAAGTCTGTTCTTGAAATTGAAGGCAGTATATTGGAAATAACTGATGATAGTCCATTAACAAAATTTGATATGGTTGAAAATTGTGTCATTATTGTCAGTTTAGCTAGTGATTTTTTAAAAGCTACATCCAATATTATGTTTCCATTCTTGAAGTCTCTCACAATTGATAGTTGTCCTCCTATTGCTAATCAAACCTTTTCTGATGATTTCAAAGATTTTGCTAGTTATAATGTTATGAATGACAAATGGAATGTCGTCGTGATTGGGAGGAAAATAAGAGGAAACACATACTCAGTAATGAAAGAATTATTGATGAAAAAGTTTGCTGTTGTTTCTTTTAATGATGAAGAGATGGAGGAGAAACCAAAATATTTAAAAAGAAAATTTAAAGGTTAAATTTGTTTAATGAATAAAAATTTGTGTGCTTTAATCCTTCAACATTTTATTTCTATATTGTGAGTCCCATTTATTACTATAAATTTGTCTGTTCTTGAAATTGAAGGAAGTATATTGGAAATAACTGATGACAGTCCATTGACAAAATTTGATATGGTTGAAAATTGTGTCATTATTGTCAGTTTAGCTGGTGATTTTTTAAAAGCTACATCCAATATTATGTTTCCATTCTTGAAGTCTCTCACAATTGATAGTTGTCCTCCTATTGCTAATCAAACCTTTTCTGATGATTTCAAAGATTTTGCTAGTTATAATGTTATGAATGACAAATGGAATGTCGTCGTGATTGGGAGGAAAATAAGAGGAAACACATACTCAGTAATGAAAGAATTATTGATGAAAAAGTTTGCTGTTGTTTCTTTTAATGATGAAGAGATGGAGGAGAAACCAAAATATTTAAAAAGAAAATTTAAAGGTTAAATTTGTTTAATGAATAAAAATTTGTATGCTTTAATCCTTCAACATTTTATTTCTATATTGTGAGTCCCATTTATTACTATAAATTTTATAACGATGTTGCCTCCTTTTAAAAGTACACCTCTTCTTTTAAATTTATCACAAAACGCTATTCCCGCATTTTTTTTAAATTGGGACTGTAGTTAGTTAACTATTATTTGATTAAACTCTTCTATTATGCTAAATCACAGAACCAAAGTTAAATTTTGAATTGTAGGATATTGTTCAATAATTAAATAAATTTCTTGGATCTATATTTTTTTATATTATGTAAAATTGTTAACTCCATCACCTGATAAAACAATCATCGTTTTTACTCAAACTCTCTACTAATAACATTTTTGTCTTTACATTTAATATTTATTTTATAACACTTTTATCGAAAAAAATTAAAATATGTGTGGTTAAACTTTTTGGTATCTTATTTTAACATTGTGATATCCACTTTTACCAACAAATCTCATTACGATGTTGTTTGACTCTGAAACTACATTCTTATTTCTGATCGTACCACAATACATGATTCCTGAAACGGCTTTATCATTAAGATATTTAACTTCTAATCCATTATTTGGTTCACAAACAAAACTCCGAGCTAAGTTGGCTTCAGTAATAGTCATTCTTATTTTAGATCCCTGTGGAACAACAAGCTCCACATAACAACTTTTAATTCCTCCCAAAGTTAACATTTTAGGTGTACTTACAGCTGTTAATCTAGCGTTACCGCACCCTGGAGATGATTTCAATATGGATTGGCAATATGTTCCCGTGTAAAATCTTGGACATTTACAAACATTGCAATTTTTAGGATTAGGATATCCACCAACTCGACATGGCATAATTTTTCTACATTTATGACTACAATAATGCAAATTTAGTTGCTTAATATCGTTGAAACCAATTTCAGCAAATTATCCCATGGTTTGTGAATAGTGTGGATCTTTTGTATCTATAGTAGGTTTGTTATTATGTGAAAATGCGTATCTATCATAATTCATTACAGAACCATGGTCAAACTTTAAATCATACGTAAGTATTTTTGATGCTTCATTTGTTTCAAAGTTTTTTAAAGCTTTTGATTCTATATTATCTTTATTAACAGTTAGGTGATTATCTCTATCCGGCCTTCCAAATTCATGAATTACGCCTAAAGCATGGGATGTTTCATGTTGAACGGCAGTAACATAATTACACTCCTCATTTAATGTTATTTCCTGTGGCCGAGTTAACGATACTCTTCCAATGAAGGAAGCGCATTCAGGCCCATGAACAAAGGATAAACCTGGCTTTGTGAAATGGCTTACTCTTGTAAAGGATAGACATGTTTCTTTTGACAATAAAGATAATCCTCTTTGAATAGTTGCTGCATCAAGACCAGGTCCAATTGTATATTGAATAGGAAATGTCCATTTAAATGGTAAATCTGCCAACATTGTTCTTTTAACTCTTGATATAATTGAATCATCAGTTTCATTTTTTTCAAGAACACTTGTATTCTAAAAGATTATATATCTTTCAATAATAAACTTACAAGACAATGGATACCTTGGATAAAGATCAAAAAATTGAATAAGGTGAAAAGAGACATTGTTATTTAATCTGATTAATTATTCATTTTAAATTTCTTTTTATATTTTAAAAATGTTTTTAATAAAACCACCTGTTAAAATAATGTATTTTTATTATTAATTTTTTTAATAAAATTTAATTTTTAAGTAAACTTATATTATAAAAAATATTTTAACAAATATAGATTAATTAAATAAACATTTTATATACGTATTGTACATCAACATATCTTACGTTTTTGGTAAGATTAAACAAAGTATTGTATTTTTATCATATTAATGAAAACAAAAAAAAATTAAAAATACATGAATTAGAAGTATTAATAATTATTTTATTTAACTTAATAATAAAATTTTAAATATATATTATACGTTTCTACGTATAACTCTTTTATAAGAAATTTTAGCATAATTATCACTTTCTTTACCAACATAATGCATAGCTACTACGTTATTTTCTGAAACAATCATATTCTTTGTAATATTTCCACATAAAATAGCACCTGAAACAGATTTATCCGAGTAGTACTTTACTTCCAACCCGCTATGTGGTTTGCAATCATAGCTTCTAAAAATACCGCTTATAGTTAATTCAATTTTGTATTTTGAGTTGGTAGTTATTAGAAGATAACAACTTTTTATTCCATCAAATTTTACATATTTTATATAACTCTTTGCTTCCAATTTGCTTATACCACATCCAGAAGAGGATTTTAAGATGGATTGACAATATGTACCAGTATAAAATCTTGGACATTTGCAAATCTTACAGTTATTTGGATCTGGATATCCACCAACTTTACATGGTAAGCTATTTTTACACTTATCACTACAATAGTATAAGTTTAAATTTTTCACATCATTAAAGCCTAACTCTATTCTTTGACCAATTGTATTGAAATAATTTGTATCTTTAGGTATTATTGTATGTCCCCTACCATTTGAAAAAGCATTGTAACGATAATGCATCAAGGATCCGTAATCATACTTTAAATTATGAGTAATTACTTGTGAAGATGAATACATGTTGTAAAGTTGATCATAAGTTCCATATTTTATGTTGCTTTTATTTACAATAATATAATTATTACGATCTGGTCTTTTCATTTCATGGACAAGACCTAATGCATGTCCTATTTCATGCATTATATAGGTATAGAATCTACAATTATCCATTATAGTTATACTCTGTGGAATATTTTTAGGATCTCTTCCAATAAGTGAACCACAACCTCTACCTTGTGTAAATCTTAATCCTGGTCCACTTAAATCATTAGTTTCTTGAAATGTTATACAAGTTTCATTTTGTATTACTCCTACAGCTTTTCGTACTTCCTCTTTATCTAATCTATCGTCGATGAAATATGTAATAGGTAAATTCCATTTCAAGGAGCTGATTTCTATTGCTCTTTTGACTCTTATTGAGTCATTGTGTAATAAAATTATTGAATTCTATGATATTTTTCTAATGAGATATTTAAAAATTTACAACTTACGACAATAATTTTAGGTATAAGAACGAAGAAAAGTATTATTAAATAAATTTCCATTGTAGATATTAAAAATTTTTTTAGTATTTTTTACTTACTAATAACTGTAATTAAAACTTTTTTAACGCAAATTTATATTAATGAAACAATGTTTATACAAATATATTTTTATCACATTCACACGAAAGTTATATTTTGTCACGATTAAAATAGATAATTATAATTTTTTTACCAGTATTTATATTAAAGTTCGAAAATTATGTATATAGAATTATTTTTGTTTAAAATTTTTTTCCTGTTAATTGTTTTAAAAAATTATGAATACTCTTTTTATAGTTCTTTTTTTAATTATCGTGGGAGATAGAAAGGTGGAACTATGATAATTTATTCATTAAAATTTTCTGATACGATACCATTATTTCATCACTTATGTTTCTACCAAAATATCCAATTACTATAGTAGTTCCTTCTGAAATAATATTCTTATTTCTAAATTTTCCACAAAATATAGCTCCAGAAACTGACTTGTCATCATGGTATTTTACCTCTACTCCTTGATTCGGGTGGCATACAAAATCATTGTGTTTAAAATAACCACTTACTGTTATATTAACGTTAAATCCTATAGGAGCATTAATCTGAATATAACATTTTTTTTCACCTTTTAAGTAAAAAGATTCAAGTTTATCATTAGCTCTATGTTTGTTTCCCCACATTTTTTATCTGAATTAGCTAATTTTTCACAAAAATTCCCTCCATATAACCTTGGACATTTACAAACTTCACAACGGTTTGGGTCAGGATATCCATTTGTTTTACATAATGGCATAATTTTTCTACATTTATGACTACAATAATGCAAATTTAGTTGCTTAATATCGTTGAAACCAATTTCAGTAAATTGTCCCATGGTTTGTGAATAGTGTGGATCTTTTGTATCTATAGTAGGTTTGTTATTATGTGAAAATGCGTATCTATCATAATTCATTACAGAACCATAGTCAAACTTTAAATCATACGTTAGTATTTTTGATGCCTCATTTAATTCAAAGTTTTTTAAAGCTTTTGATTCTATATTATCTTTATTAACAGTAAGGTGATTATCTTTATCCGGCCTTCCAAATTTATGAATTGCACCTAATGCATGAAATGTTTCATGTAAAATAGGAACAATACTTTGACATTCTTTACTTAAAAATATTTTTTGTGGACGGTCATAATATGTTTTTGAAACAATAAAAAAATTAATTCCAGGCTGTGTTTTGTATTGAATCGTAGTTGTCCAGTTATATTTCACATTTTTAGAAAAGCTCTTTTATCCCTTGAAACTGATATTTCTTCATTTTGTTTATTCTATAAATGTATTATCACACAAAGTTGAAAAATTTACAACATAGTAGCTAAAAACGTTTTGAACAAAAAGAAAGAAAATAATAAGATTTATTTTATATTTTCTATAAAGTAAGTTGAACATAGATTAAAATTTTAATTTTATTATATTGATAACTAATTAAATTAAATAAATACGTATTATTCTATATTTAAATAGAACAAATAATATATTTTTCAACGAGAAATCCTTTTATATTCAATTTGGACACTGTGGTCAATCTTATCTCCAACATAATGAATAGCTATCACATTCTTTTCTGAAACAATAATTTTATTTTCAAAATATCCACATAAGATGGCACCGGAAACCGATTTGTCTGAATAATATTTTACTTCTAATCCTGTATGTGGATTACATACAGTTCTATCGACTAAAGTACCACTTACTACTAATTCAACTTTATACTTTGGTGTCGTTTTTATTTGAATATAACAGCTTTTTATTCCATCAAGAAATATATATTCACCTTTATCTTTTGCTTCAAATTTTTTTTGCCCACAGTTTTCAGATGATGAAACGTAAAGTTCACAATATTGTCCTTTATAAAATCTTGGACATTTACAAATCTTACAGTTATTTGGATCAGGATACCCGCCAAATTTACATCGCAATCTATTTTTACACCTATCATTACAATAGTGCAAATTTAAATGTTTAACGTCATTAAAGCCGAACTCTATTCTTTGACCAATCGTGTTGAAATAATTTTTATCTTTAGGTATTATTGTATGTCCCTTACCATTTGAAAAAGCATTGTAACGATAATGCATCAAGGATCCGTAATCATACTTTAAATTATGAGTAATTATTTGTGAAGATGAATATATATCGAGAAGTTGACTATAAGCTCCGTATTTTATGTTGCTTTTATTTACAATAATATAATTATTACGATCTGGTCTTTTCATTTCATGGATAAGACCTAATGCATGTCCTATTTCATGCATTATATAGGTATAAAATCTACAACCCTCTGCTATAGTTATACTCTGTGGAATATTTTTAGGATCTCTTCCAATAAGTGAGACACAACCTCTGCCTGGTGTAAATCTTAATCCTGGTCCACTTAAATTATTAGTTTCTTTAAATGTTATACAAGTTTCATTTTGTATTACTCCAACAGCTTTTCGTACTTCCTCTTTATCTAATCTATCGTCGATGAAATATGTAATAGGTAAATTCCATTTCAAGGAACCACTTTCTATTGCTCTTTTAACTCTTATTGAATCATTGTGTATTAAAATTATTGAATTCTAACATACTAAAATATATATCCTTTTTTCATATAAAACTTACAACAATCTTTTGTGATAGGAAAAAGATTATAAATGTTATTAAAAAAGATATCATTATACATACTATGATTTGTTTCAGTACCTTTTTATATAATAATAATGATAAATATTGATATTTACTTTATAATGAATAATATTTAGATAATTTCTCTTTTTATTTATAAACTTTCTTATGTTATAATTCTACTTTATCATTGTTAACAAAATATTAACATAGTTTTTTTTTTATTAATTATTTGTATCCAACCTTTATTTAATAATGGATAATAAAAGATTATAATAATTTAAATAGTTATAATTATACATAAATAAATGTTATTTACTCTAATAAAATATTACCACATATTTCTAATATTCAAAGATCCTTCTATAAAATACTCCCTGATACAGATCACTATGAAAATCTTCATCATAAATGTCTAAAATTTTCTTTGCATCTTGTTTGTCATTGAAAAAAATATTAATACCATAACTAGTAGTATGAAGTACTTGATTCCTAAATTTTTTCCTTCCCATAATTTCATTTCTCCACAAAAAATATTTTTTTTTACATTCTTTACACTTCCAATATATATCTGATCTATTTTCATGATCAGTAAAATCATTATGTGGACAATATACACATCCACATGCTGTTATTTTTTGTGGAACAATTATTGGATCACAATCATGTAAAACAATATACTTTAACTTTGGTAAACTTTCAAGACATCCTCTATCAACGTTTAGAATTCTTGATAGACTGATAAATACAAGTTCAGGGAAAAAAATACGAATTTTTGTTATTAACTTTAAATCTAAATTCTTTAAACCATGGATATGAAAATTTTCAATCGTATTAGGAAGAAGTTCAATAAAATTATTAAAAGCAAAATTAATTATATCTAAATGTACATATTGTTCCTCCTTCAATCCATACACATATTTAAAAGAACAAGAGACTGTTCGTAAATTTTGGAGTCTTCTTAAAGCATTACTATGGGATAATGCATCAATTTTATAAAATTTATCTTTCCTTATCAATTTCAAAATATGCTCAACAACATGGAAGTTACATATTAATATTTTTAAATTTTTCATTTTACCAAGAACACTTCTTAACATTTTTAACACATCAAATGAATCACCATTTACATCAAGACGATAAATTTTATTTAAAATATTTTCATCGAATGTTTCAGGAATATATGTTAAAAATGCTCCATCTTCACCCCAACAATTAATACCAAGTTGAATATTTTTATTCTTTATTCTGTTTATAATATTTTTAACACCAACCCATTCCTCCTCATTTAAATAACCATTGAAGACAAAATTTAATTTAAAATTTTTATCATTAGGTATACAAGAAACCAGATATTGACAAAATTCGTTTCCTTCTTTAAAATTTGATATAATTGTTACTACTTCAAGGTTTCTAAAACCATTAAAAACATTAAACTGTGGCCAGGAAAAATGGGTAATGCCGATGTTCGGTTTAAAGTCAAATTCAAGTTTAATTTTTTTGTTTGTTTTAATTTGTTTTAAAGCATTAATAAGATATATATCACAAAATTGGTAATAAGTCTTAAATACTAATGTCAAATCGCAGTCACAGGCTGTTATTAATGATTTAATATAAAATAATACCTTTGATATTACCATATCATAAATAAATACATGATCATAAAAGAATATAGGTGAGTTGTGAGGTAAAAATTCAAATATTATTTTTGTTACTATTTTTGGATTAAATTTTGGTATACTCATCGTGTAGGTGGTCATTAGGTGGTGCATTATCATTACAGCTACTATCTCTTCTGCTAAATATTTTTCACAACCCTTTAACTCCTCTAATAGAGCATCATTTTCATTCTTCCTTGCATACAACATCAACTCTTCATCCGTCAAATATTTTGTCTCTCTCTGAAATATTAAGGATGACTTTGATGGAACCTTTTGTGTTTTGTGTATTATATCACTCATATCAATAACAACCTTAAAACAAATATAAAAAATTATAAATATTATAACAAATTTTATAGAGTATAATTGATAAAAAAAAACTATTTAATGAACATATGAATATGTTTAAACAATATTTATTGATGTAGGGCCAACATATTTTATGTGAATATTAATAATGATGTTTAATTTTTATTATGTTTTTTTTCCTGTTTCATAATTGTCAACAATAAATAACCAAAAAAATTAAACTAAATATGATTCATGGGAAAGAATTTTGACAGCAAACATATGAATACAAAATTTTTATTATAAAGATCGCGGACATCCTTTTTGATTTTATATTTTTATAATAACAAGAAAAATATTATTCTAAAGTATCATAGCGTGATTCTAAATGAAGAAAATAAAGAAAATATAAATTTGCCTCTCAAATAATAATTTCTTCTATTATCATATACAAAAGGACTATATTCTCTATATTTCTTATTTTTATTATTTATTTATACACATATAAAATTGCTTTTGATGGTTAAAAGCATATATATATTTTTTATGTAATACATGATTTTTGTAAATTAAAGGATAATAATTAAAGTTCTTGTTTATAAAAAATTTTCTATACATATGGTATCACTTTATCAAGTGAACAATAATTGTGATTTTTTTACATTGCGTGACCTAGAAGTACATTTCCTTTTCGTGAAAAAAAACTACAAATTAAGTCTTCTAACTTCTTACAGTTAGTGACAATATTTTTTATTATAAGGGAATACTTATTAAAAAAAATGAGATAAAGTTATTTTTGAATATGAATAAAATTAAAATGAAGTAACAAATAGTATTTTTATATATGATAATTTAAATGAAAAGTAAGTACATGTGACAATGAAAAGTTTAGTTTTGTCCATAAGGATTCAATTAATTTAACAACCTATAAGATAGTTGAAAAAGTATTAATTAGTGACATAAAATGTTAATTTCAACCAAAAAAGTATGCTCCATCAAAACAAACATTTTTATGTCGTAAAATGAAAAAATATTTAACATTTCTTTATTAAGGAATAATAAACATTTTATAACATGAATAAAAATATCCTTAATTCAAGATTGAAAAAGTTTATTTCTATTTTGAAAAATGAGTTATTAAGATTAAATATTGTAATAATTGAATTGATACAAGAGATATTAAATTTAAAAATTTTAATTAACTATATTTGTTTCTGTTCTTTAAGGTCCCTATTGACATACTTTCTTTTCATAATTATATTTTAATTAAACGATTTTTTTGTAGTTGACAATATGAAGCAAAATTAGATCTAATGAAATTAATAAAAAAATTAAATTATATTACGTAATATTAAAGCGTATTAACATAGAAGTATTTAACAAGTTGTTCACTTAATTTTCCCAAAATGTAGAATATCTTAAAATTAAATACCTAAATAAATGGTGCTTTTTTGTGATAAAATAAATTTTTTGATCAAAAGTAAGTATTTGAGCTCGACGTTAAAAATAAGAAAATATGCAATTAGATGAATAAAAAAAATTATGTAAAAATCTCTATTGATAAATTGAATTTTTATTTTAATTATGAGATCATTCTTTTAATATTCTATTTAAAGAAAATGTATTTTATAATTCCAATTCTCTTAAATTAGATCATCCTCAACATCCAAAGAATCTATTTTTTATTTACCACTTCTCGATCAACCATACAACAAGGTAGATTTTTTCAATTCTTTTTTGTACAACAATTCACCAATGATATTACTTGTTACTGACTTTTAACATAATGATTTAAATAAAGCAATAAAAATCACATGCAAAAATTAAAAGTCCAAGTCTTTATTCATTTTTATTTTTGCCACCACTTTTGATGAACAGTACTCCAAAACTCACAACAATTAGGACGAACAAGGGATCCACATACACGTTGATTATTGCAAATGCTAATTCAACTAATTATCATGATTCAACTTGATGATGAAACGTGTTTAGAATAATGCCAATTAAGTGACGAAATGAACAACTGTTTCAAGATAATTAGCACATTGGATTATGGTGCAGAGATTGGAAGTATTTGTTGACAAGAAGGTGCATCAGGAAATACAGTGCTTCTGAACCGTATAAATATATATTTTAAAGGTTAAGACATTAAGAACCTTCTACAATACTCAAAAGTTTCATCAATAATATTTCTAATTAGTTCTGAAATTAAAGAAGTAAATGTGGGAAAACA
The DNA here is from genome assembly GCA_000941615.1 of Parastrongyloides trichosuri. Classification (NCBI taxonomy): domain Eukaryota; kingdom Metazoa; phylum Nematoda; class Chromadorea; order Rhabditida; family Strongyloididae; genus Parastrongyloides; species Parastrongyloides trichosuri. The sequence goes on from LM523165.1 coordinate 10,858, forward strand.
ATATATTCTTGATAAACAATAAGGAGTAGTTGTTAAAATTACCGCTATTGTTTATGATAGAAAGTGGTCCCCAACTGATAAACAATCAACTGAAGATTTAAAAATCTGTGTTATTATACTTTAGCAACTTAAATAACTATCAAAATGTTCTATGTTCAGATACCAACTGGATATTTCAAACTCCATGCCTAAGGTTTTGAAGTCATCTATAATTATTATTAAGAATTTGATTTTTTTTTCCAGAAATTAACATAGATGTGATAGAAATTGGTTGATATGATTAAATTTANAAAAAAATATTCCTTAATCATATTTTAAAATAAAAAATGAAATTTATTGTATTACTATTTTGTTTATTGCTTGTCTTTATTCAAGCAAATGAATATGAAATTTACAAACCAAAGAAAGGACTTTCATGCGATACTAATAATGATTGTAAGAAATTCTGTAAAATTTTTAAAGAAAAAACAGGTGTCAATCTTATAAATCCTATCTGCAACAAGACGAAACTTTGTAACTGTCAATATGTATTTAAAAAAAAATAATTTTGTATAGATGAGTTCAATTAATTACTATGCTTCAATCATCTATTCTATGATTTGTTTATATGTTTATTTTTAATATAATAAAAATTTTATACAAATACCCATAATTATTATAAGGTTTGGATATCATATTTGTTTGCCGAAGTACTCAAAGATTGTAATAAACAACGTTTAATATTTTCCATCATATTGATCCAATCATAACAACCTAATTTCATGGGATGGCTCTGTAAAAAATAATGGTTTAATTTTACTTTTAAACATTCTTTCAACATTTTTTAACAACATTATAACATGTCAATATTTTTTATAAAATTGAATCTTCTATTATTTTAAAATAAGCTCAATATTTTATCTTAAGATAAGTTAAGATAGAGAATAATTTTTATCAAATTATATGTTGCCATTCCTTTTGTTTTTTCAATTTTTTCTAACAAATCAAAAACTTATATTTAAAAAGATATATCACACATATAATAATGATATATTTACGGATTTCAAAATAATTACTGAAACTATTTTTAAAAACATATATTTTTGACATCAAAAATTAGTGAATTTATTTAATATTGTTATTATCTTTCATAACAATTATAACCAAATTTAACAATAAAGTTAATTTATACTGAAAGAAATCCTTCTATGATTCAAGTAAGTTAGTTTAACATTAATTAATAAAAATAAAAACGTTTATAAACTTTATCATCCAAAGATTACTTCAAACTTTGAAAATATGAAGGAAAATTTTAAAGGTTAATTACAATAGAAAAAAAAATTTCAACATTCCCGGAAATGTGTTTATTTTTAATTTATGTTTCACCTTAATTTAAGAGATAGAGAACGTGCAAGATTTTAATTATCTTTAGACACGTCTTCTAATATATAATTATAAATTTGATAAAAATTTTTCCTCAAAAAAATTCAGATTATTTTATTAACTAAAAGATATGAGTGAGGAAAATATTCATTTTAATAACATTTTAATTAAAATACTACGTTATATTTGTTGTGCTGGAATTACTATTAATATCATCACTTTTATTTATGAGAGGAGAAAATTGTAAGTTGAAATTTTTTAAAAATAATAATGTTTTCTTAAAATAATTTAGAAGAACACGACTATCCAGAGCTACGACATTGACAATAAAATTATTATCATTGATGACAATTGCTGATACCATATCATTGATATGCCTTCTTCAATTTTCGACATTAAGTAACATCTTTATTAACTCTTCTCAAACTTTATCATCATTAATATGTAAAATTAATTTATTCTTAATGCATTCTGCTGGAGCATTCTCTGTATGGTGTTGGGGAATATTATCTGGTGTCAGGTACATGGCAGTATTTTATCCTTACAAACATTTAAAATTTACAAATGAACCATTTTATGCTATAACACTAGTTATATGTTCAATTTTTGTATTTGAAAGTTACATCCTAATTAATGTTCAATATTTACCAGAATTAAAAATATGTACTGAAGACAATGAATATACACCACCTATCTTTCATATTTTTGAAATGATATTAAGCTATTTTTTACCTCTCTCAATTACCTTTTATTTGGATTTCAAAGTGTTTCTCAATTTAAATACACTATCATTTCAAGGGAATAATCGAAGAATAAAAAGTCAATGGAAAGTACTTAGGCGTGGCCTTATTATTTCCATTCTTGATTTAATGATGAATTTACCAAGTTACATAATACGTCTGTACACAAATATAGTAAGAGAAGATCAATTATCTCATCTTTATTTTAATGAAACTTTTATAATAATTGAATTATTTTCCCAATTATTATATTTTTCACAATTTTTCTTAAATGCTTTTTATTTATATGCTGTTATCTATAGAATAAAGACAAATTAATAAATATATATAAAAAAAAAATTATTCGTTTATCAAAGCATTATATTCAACGGAGTCTTCCTTCCAAATTGGTTTTAATAAATAATGTGATATACATTGAGCCACAACACCCAGACAATTAATAATACCTATAATAACAAATACAAATCCTGGCCATTGTTTGAAGGTTTCCTCAAAAATTGTATTCAAAGCAGTCGAACTTATGATTGGCGCTACTACATAAGCTAATGATATCAATGTGAATAATCTTGCTGTCTGATCTTGACCTACCAATTTTGGTAAGAATGATCTAAATGCAGGTTGATTAACAGCAGCAAAGAAGTATAATGCTCCTGTTACATATATGTAATAATCACTATTTGCAATTGCCGTTAAAAATGCAATCACTGCTGCTGATGAGAATCCTATTATAAGTAATATTGAATCCTTTCCATGAATTGGTAGGAAGGATAGTAATATTGGTATGACAGTCATTCCAATACATCCAAGAGCTGTTTTAAGCATTACATAATATGTGAAATTTACATCGGGCCAAAAGAATGGTTTTCCTTTTAATAAAAGTACAAATAAACTTGGATCACTTGTCATACAGTCAATAAATATCATGAACATTGATATATTAACTACAACTCTCAAATAACCTCTCCTTGGCATTGTCAATACATCCATTAAACCTCCAAATATTGATCCAATTGTATCACAGAAACTTTCTTCTCCATGATTTGGATCTCTCTCTGTACTTGTCTTAACAAATATCAAAGAGTATAATAAACAAAAAATTGCACCAACTAATGATATTGATATTAAAATAATATATGAATTAACATGTTGTATAATACTAAGTGCAGCTGGTACCAAGAAATATGATGCTAAATAATTTCCAAATAATAATGATACTGATTGTATTGAAGTTGTTATTGAAATTCGTAATGGTACACCACTGTTACCACCAATCATTTCTTTCCTACTATCATCGATAAGGATAGCTATCGCACTTGTAAAAATTGTTGGAATACCTCCCAATATACCCATAATAAATTCTGCAAGAAGAAGTATGTACCATATATTAAATACTTCATGATATAATACTGCAGATAATTGTAATCCCGTATATATAACCAATCCAAATAATGTAACAACTAATACTTTTTTTCTACCGCCATAAACATCTGACCACAATCCCAATATTGGAGATGCGATTAATGTTGGTAATCCTCCCGCCAATTGAATAAAAATTTTCATCTCTGCAATATCTTCTTCCACAGCATTTCTCAGAGCAGTTTCATTTCTACTAAAAATATTTGCACATCTAATTGTACTATTTTGATTATTGGGTATTGGTAAAAATTGATCTGCCATCTCTACACATCTTCCCCAAAATAGGAATAGCGGTATAACAGTAATTAGGATACCTACACACAATGATAAGATAATCAAAGTTGGTTCTACATTTAATTTTAATTTAAAACGGTTCTCATTATGAGGCATTAAACTACCAGATAATCGACGTTCACCACGTGATTGAACTTCCTAATAAAAAGAATAATAAAAATAAATGTACTTTATATATTTATTCTATTTAAACTAACCTGATTTGTAACAGATGTTATGTTACTTACTATAGACATTGATTCTACAGTTTCACTCATTATGTGAAAAGTAGGAATACAATTTTTGTTATTACGTAATGGTCAAATACTTATGAGATAATTTATATTTACCATCAATTTTTCTATCTTTGATGATTACTTATCTTATCAGGAAAATTGGTCTTTTTTATACCATTTTTAAACAACTTTTTTCCTTCAACTTTTTAATATTTATCATGACAAAATTATAAAATATTTTGGTTATCATAAAATATATATAATAATTTAAATTTACAACATCTAAAAAAAATATAAATGTAACTTTATCAAAATATATTTAATTTATATATATCATCATCATGAAAGTTCAATTGATTATCCTTTTTCTCTCTTTATTTCTAAGTCATTTTACCATTTATGGACAAGATGAAGATACAAAAAATGAAAAAGTAAAATGCATTAATTCATGCACTCTTGATAAGGAAATGATTAATGGAAATAATACAATATGTATGAACCCTGTGTATAAACAACCAACATGCTTTGCTGATAAGACTATGGGATGTTATACTGGAACAGCTTTATTAATGTTAAGTAGTAATGTTATCGAATCAAGAAAAATTCAAGGATGTTTCACAAGAAGAAATAGAAGAAGTACGCTGCATGATACATCCACTTTTCAAGGAGATAAGGGACCAATAAGACCTTATAAAAGAATTAAAAACACCAACTTTATTAGTAACGTAACATTTTGTTACAATGAAGTATGTAACGTATAATTTTTAAAATCAGTTTATATGAATAAAGCTTATTTTTTCTTACCACTGCCTTTTTTATTAGCAGAAGCACCTTCCTGAATAAGTGTATTATGACATTTACCACAGTAATGTCTATTACCATGATTTGCCATAAAGACACCACCACCACATGTTGGGTTAGTACATTCAATTCTAATACGACTTATCTTACCATTTTCATCAATCTTATAATACTTTAATACGGCTAATTTAACTTTTGTACGTTTATGTTTTATCTTTTTTGGTGTCGTATAGACCTTCTTTTTTCTTTTCTTACCACCACCAAGGAGTTCAACATTAAGATGGATGGTTGATAAATCTGTTAATAACGATTTACCAATGATGACTTCATCATTCAATGGTTTTCCTACAATTTCCCTTATTTATTCCCTTTAAAAAAATTAGAAGAACATACCTCCATAATACAAACGTTGTTGTACATATGGAATCGATAGCTTATCTTCAATTTTTTCTTTCAAATTTTTTATGCTCTCATTCTCGTTGACCTCATAAACAATATTATTAACAAAAAGTTGCATTTTTAACCCTAAAAATAAATTAATAAGGCTATCAATTTATAAAAAGATATGCTAATAGTAATTAGTAATAACATATCTAATCAAAATGTAAACGCTTGAAACAAACTTTTATGGTCCATAGCAACATAACTACATCAATGCCCTAACACGTTGATATACACAACCGCTGTCAGTTTATAATTGGCTGCATTTGTACGTTAACCAATAACGATATGACATTAGGAATAGTGACGTGTCAGCGCGATACGCCTTATGTTAGATATGAGTTGTAATTTTTCCTAGTATTTATAGGAAGAATTTCATTTGGTCAATAGTGTTTATATATAAGTCGATATGCGCACTCTTGTAGCTGTTTTAGCCATATCTTTGGCCGTATCCGCTGAAATTTATTTCAAAGAAGAATTTGGTATGTTTTAAAATTCCATGTCATTCATCGATAATATTAATTTTTTTATAGATAAAACTTACGACAAACGTTGGGTACAATCAAAACATAAGGATGATTACGGTAAATTTGAATTATCTGCTGGAAAGTTCTTTGATGATGAGAAGAGAGATACGGGTTTGAAGACAACTCAAGATGCCAAATTTTATGATATCGCTGCTAAATTTAAGAAATTCACAAATAAAGGAAAAACACTTGTTATTCAATTTACTGCTAAACACGAACAAGGAATTGATTGTGGTGGCGGTTACCTTAAGGTTCTTAAATCTGATGTTGATCTCGAAAAGTTCCACGGTGAAACTGATTACGTTATTATGTTTGGACCAGATATTTGTGGACCAACCAAAAAAATTCATGTTATCTTAAATTATAAGGGAAAAAATCATCTTATTAGTAAAGAAATTCCAACTAAACACGATGAATTGACTCACCAATATACTCTTATTCTTAATCCAGACAATACATATGAAGTTCTTCTTGATAATGAATCTGTTCGCAAGGGTGAATTAGAATCTGACTGGGAATTCCTTCCACCAAAGAAGATTAAGGATCCAGATGCCAAGAAACCAGAAGATTGGGATGAACGTGAGTATGTTGATGATCCAGAAGATACCAAGCCAGAAGATTGGGAAAAACCAGAACACATTCCAGACCCAGATGCTAAGAAACCAGAAGATTGGGATGATGAAATGGATGGAGATTGGGAACCACCAATGATTGATAACCCAGAATTCAAAGGAGAATGGAAACCAAAACAAATTAAAAATACTGCATACAAAGGTGTATGGATCCATCCAGAAATTGATAATCCAGAATATACTCCAGATGATGAAATTTATGCCTTCGAAGATATTGGTGGAGTTGGTATTGATATCTGGCAAGTTAAATCCGGTACTATTTTTGATAATATTATCATTACTGATTCCGTTGATGAAGCCAAAGCTTTCTCTGAAGAAACATTCGCCAAGTTGAAACCAGTTGAAGAGGAAAAGAAGAAGGCTGCTGATGAGGAAGAAAGAAAGAAGATGGAGGAAGCCGCTAAAGAAGCTGCTGATAAGAAGGATGGAGAAGAATCCAAAGAAGATGCTGATGAAGAAGAGGAGAAACCAGAAAAGGAAGATAAAGAAGATGAAGAAGGACACGATGAATTATAAGTTATTCATTTAATTAATATTCCTCTTCGGGTCTTCTTGTTTAAGTTATCTTGACATCCCTATTTATTTAGTGGAGTGAAAACTTTACATACAAACGTATTTTCCAATTATTTTTTGTTGTTTAATAATTTGAATTTGAATAAAATATTAAGTTAAGTGAATAAATTTATAGGAACTTATAATTTTTTCATTAAAAATATTTCTTATTTATCTTTTAAGACTAATTAATAAAGTAAATATGTTCCTTTTGTTGTTTGCTTTTTATCACATTCTTTAATGGGAGTCAATCTCTTTTATGGTAAATTCTTTAAATATTTACCTATCTTTTTGATAACTCCAACGATGAGTTAGAAGGTCAAATATGAGTTGATAAAGAAAAACTTATTATCATTATTCATTTGTAATCATTTTATTATAATGAGGAACTATAATAATTTCCTCTTTCTATTTTTTATATTCTATATCAAAGGAGAAGAAAGTTTTATAAATAAGAATACTGGTAAGGAATATTAAAATGTATCATTAAAATTGAAATTTTTAGATTTAGGAAAATTGTGTGAAGATGGTTTACCATTACTGAATAAAGATGACAAACCAGTTTTTTGTAATACAACTGAATCCATTAATTGTCCCTACAATTTCTGGTGCCATAATGGAGGAATTTATTCTTCTCTTTATTATTGTTGTCCAAGAAATAGAGAAATGAAAAATATATGTTTGCTCAGAAAAAATATAGGCCATGGCTTTGAAATTAGTGTTAGATATTTTTTTAATACTATAACTAGATGTTGTGAAAGATTCAATTATTATGGAATTGGTGGTAATGAAAACAATTTTATTTCCTATGAAGATTGTCAGTTGAATTGTGGAATGTTTGCTAGGAGTCTTCAAGAAGTGGAACATTTTACATTAAATGATAACGATAGCTTTGAATATCCTTTAATAAGTAATGATACTCCTGTTAGTAGTAATTTTGATCCATGCACTCAACCACCTGAATTTGGTTCTTTCATTGACTCAAATAAGTCCTTCGAAAAAAGATATTATTTTGATAGAACTGTTTCAATGTGCATTCCTTTTTCTTACAAAGGGAGTGGTGGAAATTATAATAATTTCAAAAAAATTAATGATTGTGAAGAAACATGTGGGTCTGGAAAACGACAACTTGCTTCATGTTTTGAACAATATACAAATGGTACAGGAAATATGAGAATCTTAAGATATTATTATGACTATAAGCATCGAGCATGCAAAAGTTTTTTCTACAAAGGTCATAATGGTAACAATAATAGATTTGTATCAAGAAAACAATGTAACTCCATTTGTATCATTTCGTTGGAGCCAAAAAATGTTTTTGAAAAATCTAAGAGTCTTGGTACTATCAGAACAACTTTAGCGTCAACAACTTCATCTACCACAACTACAACCACTACAACAACAACAACATCTCAACCTCCAACAACTATAATTACAACGACAACTCAATTATCATTTGCAATTCCCAGATTAAAATTTAATAGTCTTAAGAATATTAATAGTAGTACAAATGAAGATACGTTTGTACCAAAAGTTTTCAAAGTTATAACTGTCACTCAACCGCCTCAACAATTTCCAACAATAAACAATAAAGAAAATAATTGGTATGTACCACAAGAAAGGACGTATCAACCATCATTTCAAAATGTTTACTATCCTCCTCCAATATATCAACCATATCCTCAAGAAAGTTATCTCAATCCAAATCATTCATCAGCTTCCAAACCAACACTTCGAAGAAGACCAACCCAAGAAATTACTTCAACAGCATATAAAGAGTTTGTTGAACATATCAATGACAAGGAATTAAATGAAAATGGGACGATTGAGGATACATGTAAATTACCTTTACAACCAGGAACAGGAAAACAATTTCTCCAACGTTGGTATTATAATCCATCATTCCATAATTGTATACCATTTTTCTACAAAGGTCATAACTCAAATGGTAACAATTTCCATTCCAAAAATGAATGTATCAAAGCTTGTATACACCATGAAAAACCAATTATACAACCAAGGACGTATTCTTTTATATGCCCAAACAATAAGTTACCTCTTCTTAGTTTATATAATAAACCTGTGGTATGTTCTAAACAAGCAACATGTCCAGAAGAAATTTATTTTTGTTCAATTGATAATTCAAATGCCCAGGGGCACTGTTGTCCAAAGTCGGAGGTTCCGATATGTGAACAAGACTTGATAACAGGAATTGATAATAAAAAGGATAAAACAATCATGAGGTATTATTTTAACAAGGACACTTACTCATGCACATCATTCCAATATACAGGTTTTGGTGGTAATGAAAATAACTTTTTGACAATTGCTGATTGTCGTAAAGCCTGTCCTGAATATATAAATCCATGTCCAATTGGTATTCCATTTATATCAAAGGTTAACGAAAATGTAGCATTTTGTTCACATATCAATCAAGAATGTCCTCCTAATTATTGGTGTCATATTGGAGGTTCCAAAAAAACATCAGTTTGCTGTCCTATGTTAAATGAGAATGCTCTAAATGAAGATCCATGTTCAATGAACCTTATCATTGGTGAGGGTGACGAAAGGCTGAGTAGATATTTTTACAACAAAAGGACAAAACAGTGTGAAAATTTTATTTATCTCGGTAAGAGAGGGAATTCAAATAATTTTTATACCAAAACTGATTGTGAAGCTATATGTCCTATCTTTGAAAATCCTTGTGGTGTTGGATCTCCATTCTTTAACACGAATGGCGGGAATGATATTGGAGAGGAATCTCAACCTTTATACTGTTCAACAATTGATGACGATACTGAGGAAAGTAGTTGTCCAAATGGATATTATTGTCATATTGGTGCTTCATCAACTTCAACGGTCTGTTGTCCCATCACTGGAGATCCTTGTGATTTACCTGTTGTGAAAGGAAATGGTACTGCTGTCCTGAATAGATGGTATTTTAACAGCAAAACTAAAGTTTGTTCTTCTTTTGTTTACTCTGGAATGGGAGGAAATATTAATAATTTTCTTTCAAAGGAAGATTGTTCAGCTACATGTGATGAAATGATTAATCCATGTCCAACAGGACAGCCTCATATTACTTTAAATGGAGATGTTACTCATTGTGGTTATGAAGGTTCATCAAACGATAACAGTTGTCCACCAACTTATTGGTGTCATTATGGTAGTAGTTATGAGACAAGTACATGTTGTCCTAATGCTGGAGATCCTTGTGTTCTGGAGATGGAAAAAGGTGAAGGTGATTTGGAAGTTGTTAGATATTACTATGATTTCAAAACAAGAAAATGCAAAAGAATGAATTATTTAGGAATGAAAGGAAATCAAAATTTATTTTTAACTTTGGCAGCATGTGAATCAAGATGTCCTGTTTTTAAGAATCCATGTTTAAATGGAGAACCAGAAAAAATCAATAAGGATGATGTTAAATTTTGTAGTATAACGAATCCAGAAAAAAGTTGCTCAAAAGCATACTATTGTCATATTGGATATTCAGAAGAAAGTACTGTATGTTGTCCAAAGATAAGTGATAATCCATGTTTGCAACCTAATATTCGTGGTGGCGGACCAGCATCTTTGTCTAGATATTATTATGATTCAATTACACGAACATGTTTACCATTCATTTATAGTGGTGCAAATGGTAATATGAATAATTTTGTCAGTAAAGATGAATGTGAATCTAAATGTCCTGTGTTAAAAAATCCTTGTAGTGATGGGCAACCGGCAACAGATAATAATGGGCAATATATTTTTTGTGTAAGTAGAGCTGACAATAATTGTCCATCAGGATATTTCTGTCATTATGGTGAGTTTTTGTCTGAATCTGTTTGTTGTCCTGGTGATGAAAATCCTTGTAATAAAACTGTCAATGAAGGTAAAGGTGATAAAGAAATTATAAGATGGTACTTTGATAATAATTTAAGGAGATGTTCTAAATTTAAATATAGAGGGAAAGCTGGAAATTCAAATAACTTTATAACGCTTCAAGAGTGCCAAATGACATGTAAAGAATATCAAAATCCATGTTCTGATGGTGATCCTGCTTTAAATAATAAGGGAGGAATTATATTTTGTAATAATAAAACAAATACTTGCCCTTCAAACTACTTTTGTCATCATGGGGCAATTGATGAAACAACTGTATGTTGTCCATTACAACAGGAATCCGATCCATGTTACGCTCCATTATCTATTGGAACTGGTGTAATGAAACTTCCACGTTGGTATTTTAATCATCATACAAAGCAATGCTTGCAATTTACCTACACATCAATTAATGGAAATGCTAATAATTATTTGTCAGAAGAAGAATGTGCAAATAAATGTCCTGTAGCAATTAATCCATGTCCAGGTGTTGATAGGGTATATCCAAAATCATTTGCAGATTCATTAAAATGTAGTGCCGATAGAACTTTCGTATGTCCTATAGGTTATTGGTGTCATTTAGGTTCATCTCCAGAATCAAGTATATGTTGTCCTAATGCTCAGGATCCATGTAAACAAAATTTAGAACTTGGAGTTAGTTTAAAAAGTATGGCAGATAGTGTAAAAAGATGGTATTATGATAAAAATACCAAAGAATGTAAAAGTTTCATTTTTAGAGGATTAAAGGGGAATCAAAATAATTTTATTACCAAATCTGATTGTATCAAAACATGTCCTGGAGTAACAAATGTTTGTCAAATTGGGGAACCATATAGAGATAAGATGTTTAAAACAATTCGGAAATGTGATACTAATAAAGATTGTCCACTAAGTTATTTTTGTCATAAAGGTTCTCAAACATCAGCATCTAAGCCAGATAATGTTTGTTGTCAAACAATTAAACCTCCATGTCAATCAGAAGTTTCAATTGGTAATGGAAAATATTCATTGCCAAGATGGTATTTCAATGATCAGAAGAAACAATGTATAGAATTTACATATTCTGGGTCTGGGGGCACAGCAAATAATTTTATGAGTAAGGAGGAATGTACAGAGTCATGCCTACATGATAAAGCTAATCCCTGTGCTTATGGGGAAGCTTTTAGAGATTTTCATGGGTCAATTAAACATTGCACTCCTATTACATCATCAAATTTTTATAACTCTCCATCTAACGAATGTCCTCCAAATTATTTTTGCCACGTTGGAGAAAATGAAGATACAACTATTTGTTGTCCATTAGATTTTGAAAAACCTCTCAATCCTTGTGATCAAAGTATGGAAAGTGGATATGGAAATAGACAATTAAGTCGTTATTATTATAATTACTATTTAACGCAATGTCTTCCTTTTATTTACACAGGAATGGGTGGAAACTCGAATAACTTTTTATCTAAAGAAGATTGTATGAAGACATGTTTAAGAAGTGAGAATTATTTTCATTCATCATCAATAGATCCATCTACACCAATAGGTGAATGGCCATGGTACACTCCAGAACGTGTAAAACGCTCGTTAACAACTTTGTCATGTGGAATGCCAAAAGCAAAAAGTTGTAAAAATTCGCCAATAGGATATTTTTATGATTCAATGTCTCATGAGTGTGCACCAATAAGACCTTGTGCAAATGAACCTCTTGATAATATATTTTGGAATATTAATGAATGTTCAGATATTTGTAATCGAAGAAGTGAAAAAGACAAAGAAGAGGATTATCTTTTAATTCGTTCTATGGGATTCCTAAGTAAACTATTGGGAGGAAAAAAAGGTGGGGCTAAAGTCCAATTAAATTAGGGGCTTATTTCTATAATATATACTTGTATCTTGTAATTTTGATTGTATTATTTATTAATAAAAAATATATATATTCTCTTTTATTATAATATTTTTAATGTAACTAATTCTCTAACCATAAATTAACTAAGATTGTAAAGTTATATTTTCTCTTCACAACATTTAATATATCATTTGACAACATTAATTGATAAGTATATTATTATATTACTAATAATAGTAAATAGAGCGCCATTTTAATAAATATCAGGTAAAAAATAATTTTTTTACATTGTTTTAAAAATTCTTTTGAAGTATAATGCAGTTGGTGCTGTTACTAAACCTTTTATTCTATTTTTATGTACAACCAGAAGGTAACAAAATATTTTATAATATATATAATTATAAAATAATTTTATTTAGATGAAATAGAAATTGAAGAGATAATTATACATGGTGTTGAGAATGATTTCGTTTCTTTTTCCTGGAAAATGCCTTCTCCTTTAAAAAATATAACAACCTTTTTTATATTACGAATTTCAACGATAAAAGATGCTCAAACCCGAAATACAACAAAAGTTATAGTTTCACCATCATCATCAATCTTTGATTCTCATTCATTTGTCTTTAATAATTTGGTTGGTAATACGACGTATCGTGTTAGTGTTGAGGCATTTTCAAATTTTAGTGAATATAATGAAACAAGAAGTATATGGTATGTTAGTAAGTTAATTCACACAACATTAGCACTACTAAAATGGTTACCACCACCAGTGGAATTAAATGTAAATGAGAGAGGTGAAGATTTTCTAGATTTTCAATGGAGTTTAGCGACGGTGGCAATAACAAGTTATGAGACTATGATTAATCAACATGAGGTTTGTTAATTAACAAATATTTGATATATGTGATATTAAATTTCAGTTGACAATTTATGAATTTAATCCAATTAAAAAGTCTTCAATCAAACTAAGAACTATGAGTATAAGATTACCAAGTACACGAATTATAATTGACAGATTAAACCCTTCTACTATATATAACATTACCATTAGAACAGGGACGGATTATGGTTATGGATATGGTGCCTGGGGACTTTTTGCTACATCGGACAAATTTATAGAGGATGTTTTAAGATTAAAAGAAAGAACACCTAATTCATTGATTGTCACATGGAATAAAAATTGGATGCCACAAGGAGAGAGCAAAAATAGAAGATTTACTGTTAAAGCAGTTACTATTCATAGCATGTTTGGAAGTAATAAAGAATTATCTATTAGTAACGTATTTGATGGTAATAAACAGCCTGAAGTTGTTTTAAAAGGTTTATCCCCTGGTACAACATTTAATGTTACTTTATATGCTAGAATTGACCCAAAACCAATTCCTAGTCATGGAGGAAGAGGAGAAATAATAAAATTTAAAAAAAATATTGAATATAAAAAAACATGGAATTTATTTTCAACCTTACCACAAGGAGCCTATCTTGTAGCTGATCCAAGAATAGCTGCTGAAACGGAGACAGCAGCATCATTAGTATGGCATCCTATAGAACATATCGATATAGTTGAATATCAATTAAGATATTTTTTAATTGAAGCAAAAGAATCATCAATGATAGTAACACCCCCTTTCTCGGAGAAAGAAGTTCTTTGCCCCAAATATGGATGCGATTGGCTATGTTACTTAATTTTTAATCTTAAAAAGCACCCACGTCACTATGAGTTTCATATTCGTGCTAGAATAGATAATATATGGAATAAGTGGATAGTTGTATCACGCAAAACATGGAACCTTATGGAAAGAGTTTGTTCTATTACACCTCCAAATTTTATTGTAGAAAATACCGATTCTGTAGATTATATGAGAGAAATAGATATAGAAGAAAAAGAATTTCGAAGAGTTGGGACATGGAGATATCTATTAATAGTTGATAAAAGGAATAATGATGGTATTGCGTCAATAGATATGACGCATTTAAGTGACTTACCTACAGCTAAACATGATGATGTACCATATTACATTGCAGCATCATTAACTGAGGAAAATTTTAAAAAAATGAAAAAATTTATTATTGGTGATGGAAAACAATATGGTGGGTACATGAATTATCCTTTAGATGATAGAGATTTAGATCCTTTCTGGACAATCATGCCTATTTCACAAACAGAGAATGAAGTTATGGAACCTAAATTAAAGTCTTGTGGAATTAATGAAAAAGGTATTGTTGAATGTGAAATGACTTTAATTGAAATGGTTGGAATTATTCCAACTTGGTTAGTTATTACTGGTGCTATTATTATTTTATTTTTTATATTTATTATATTTTTTACAATATGGAGATGTACTAGAAAAACAGGTATTTTTTTTTNTTTTTTTTTAAATAAATTTTTATAATATATTTTTTCAGTAAAAACGAAAACAGTATCAGAAGATACTTATAAGAGAACTCCATCAATATCATTTAGTAGAACACAAAGCATTCATAATCTACCAAGAACGTTGAGATCAAGAACACAAAGTTTTAACAACGTCGAATACACTGCCATACGTGATACTTCAGATATTGATTCCATTTTAAATTTTGAACAAATAGAAGAAAATTTTATTTTTTATCCAAAAAAATAATTGTTCTTTCTAAAAATAAGACCACAAAGAATACATTGTAATTATTGTTAAGAAATATTATAGACATAAGTAAAATTGTTTGTTATAAATTCAACAAAGAAAGTTTTTTAAAAATAGCCCTTATTGTGTATTTCTTTTCTTTTCAGAAAAGTATAATACTTCAAAAAAGAGTACACATTATAAATTAACATTTTTTATATACATTTTCAAATTGACGAGTCAAAAGCCTTTTGAACCCTTGGATGTACTTCCTTTGTCTTTCATCATTAAGTACATGAGCAATATTTGACACATACATCCTACTTGAACTTGGTCTTTGATGAATACCTGATCTGGTAACACCAACTGGCCATGGTGCATTACCAATTGCCATTTCCATATAAGCATTATTAGATTTAATTAAATCTTTTTCAACAATAATATATCTACAAATAACAGAAAGGTGGCATCTAATATCATTCTTAATTCTTTCATTGTCGAGATCTTTTAGTAATGGTTTTATATGATGAACAGTCTCATTATGTAAAGAAGTTTGAAATTTCCCTTCAATAGATTTTTTCTTTTCAATTTCTCTTTCATTCAATTCATCAGCCCAAACTTGAAGTGCATATTTAATAAAATTAGAAATTGTTTTGCAATCTTTACTATCATCTTCTCCCAAACTTTGTGCACTTTCTTCAATATCATCCCATTTAATATCTTGTCCATCACTATAAATAACATCATATTTTTTCTCATCTAACACATTATCTTCATTAGATATATTGTCGTCGTTTACCAGTACTTTATGGCTTTTCTTGTCCATTTCATTCTTCATTTTAACCAATTCATCAATGTTAGGTATTTGAGATTCAAAAATTTTATAACGATTCTTAATATCCTCGTCATTTTCCCCAAAATATCTTATAGGTTCTTTTATGACTCTTAAACGTTCATAAATTTCTTCCAGAGACAAATCTTTCTTCTCTTCCTCATTCGTTGTTTCATCATCACCTTTTCCCGCATTTTCATCATCCTTCTCGTATAGTTCTTTTCTGACAAAAAATTTTTTATCTTTCTAAAATATAATTACAATAATTTAAATAATTACTTACATTAACGGTCAATTCTTCAACTTGTTTTCTCTTTCTAGAAATTTCAGCTTTCAAAAAGTCCATTTTCTACAAAGAAATAAAACAATACTTTTCATTTGACAAAAAATAAACAATATTCCAAAATATTCATACTTGAAATCTTTTTAAGAATAATGTCAAACACTTACCAAAATTAATAAATTATTAATAAAAAGTTTATTTTAAGATGGATACTTCCGTGACAAGGTATATAATAAATTATATATTTTTAATTACAAAGTAGGAGTACCGTGATAGTCTGGGACGTTTAAAATTTCAATTATTTTCAAACATTTTCACAACATTTCTAATTCCAAAAAGGAAATGGTAAGTTTTGAATATTTTAAACAAAATTTTATTACCATTTTTAGCTGGGCCATGTTCATATCGTGTTGAAGGATCTCCTTAATATCAAGGCAACAAAAAAAGTATGGAGAAGCATACAGGATAGATTAGGATTTACAGAAGAATTTTTTATTTTCAATAAAATTTATCCTGATGAGGAGACATATCAATTCATTGATACATCTGCTGAAGAGTTAGGAATGACACATAATGAGATGATGGAGACATTAGGAGAACATTTTATGGATTTTGTATATAAAAATGGATGGAAAGATTTATTACAATCTATTGCATATGATGTATTTGGTTTTTTAAATGCTGTAACGAGTCTTCATATGTTCATTGATAGTTTAGCCTTTCAAAATAAAGTAAAGGGACCATCATTTTATTGTGAATCAAATAAGGATGGTACACTAAAGATGCATTATTACTCTGTAAGAGCTAATTTAGAATATCTTGTAAAAGGTATTGTTTCCAAAGCATCTATTTTACTCTATGATTGTGAAATTCATGTGCAATTAGTTGATAAAAGTAATGATAGAATTTCAAGTACACAGACATTAAATCATTGTGTATTTAATATTCAACCTGTTGAAAGGGGTAAAAAATTGCAGATACTATTTAATTCGCCATCAAAAAATGTTCCACATGAACCATTAATAACATTAAAAGATTTTATAAACATATTTCCTACTCATGTATGCTTTAACAGGAATATGTTCATTGAACATTGTGGTTATTTTTTAGCCCAACAACTTCACCTCTCATCAATCTCTCCAACCAGAATAAATGATATTTTCCAAATAGTTACACCTTTAAATACAAACTTAACTTTCAAAGCAATAATATCACACATGAATACAACATTTATTGTTCAATTAAAAAAACCCTTTGAAAGACATATAACTAAGTCAAATGAAGTTAAGATGAAACAACATATATATTTGAAAGGGCAGATGATTCTAGTTGGTGGAGGTGAATATATAATCTTTGTGAATTCAATCCATTTAGATACTGTAAAATCACTTTTAACAAATCAAATATACCTTAATGATTATCCATTATTTGATACACAAAGAAATGTTATCTTATTAAATCAATCTCGAGCATGCCAACAATTATTGAATACAAAATTAGAACAAACAGTTAATAATTTGAAAAAAATGGCTGGAGATTTAGAAATTATCAAGTCAAAGACAGATAGTTTTTTATATGATACTATTCCATTACAAATAGCTGAAGGATTAAGAAATAATACAAACATAGAAGCAAGTAAGTTTATTTATAATTTTTCTCTAATCATTATTATTAATCATTTAACAATTTAAAGAAGAATTTTCCGAGGCATCATGCTTAATTTGTGATGTTCCATATTTCAACATAATAAATACTACATGTTCCCCAAAGGAAGTAATCGGATTGATGACTGACATATTCAATACATATGAGTCATTAATTTTGTTGTATAACTCACATAAAGTTGTATCTTTTATGGATACATACTTCATTGCATGTGGTGTACCTGATGCACAAACAAATCATGCTGGGAATCTTATGAACTTAGCATTAGGTCTCCTATGGCAGGTTAAACAGTTTGTTGTACCTGTAATTAATCTACCAATATTATTGAGAATTGCAATTCATACAGGACCAGTTGTAGCTGGAATTGTTGGTTCAAAAAGAGTTAGATATTGCGTTTTAGGAAACACAGTAAATATAACCAAAGCATTGTTAAATAATTGTGAGGCAGGAAAGATAATTGTTAGTAATGCGACAAGATTAAGTGCTATGAGGTATTCAGATGATGAATTTGACTTACAAATAAAGGGTTATATTCAAACATGTCCAAAAAATGCAACCTGTGGTTATTATCTTGAGAAAAACATGAATAAAAATATATATAATATTGTTGGAGTAGATGAACGTAATTTTTATATAATTTGATATCATTTTAATATAACATCTATTTATTTTTTTAGCAGATGATAAATGTGATAAATTTAAGGAAGGATACTCAAGGTTAAATTCAATAGCAGATATAAAGGGATGGATAACAGCTGAAGTTAATGTAAAACGGCAAGAATCAGTCATTGATGCTATGAAACATCCTTCCTTCAATTCTTTTACTTTAGCTTCCGAAAAATTAAGAATGTTAAAAAGAGCATGGAAAGAAAAAATTGGGAGTCATTATAGTAATGACTCAGGTGTATTCTCATTAAATAATGGTACTGCTGAATCGAAAATATGCGGTATTATGTAGTAAAAAATATTATATATATAAATAAATCATCCTCATGTTATTATTTTATTTGATAATGAAAAACTTTTATTTTTTTTTTATTTATATTAGTTTACGTTTATGTAGAATAGAAAATTTTATCTATACATACCAACTGATTTTTATTGCATTTTAAAGAATATTTTTATTTTGAATTATAATTGGCATAAGATGTCACTTTAAACAAAAAATCAAATCACATCTACTTTTGCACTTTCTATTTTCTTCCACTGCATAAACATATAATAATGTGCTGCTTCAAACATCCCATTTCTTCGAACTTATATGTGTGCTTACACAACCATACACTATTTGAAACGGCCTTCTCGGCCTTAAATATAACCCCATAAATGGGCTTCTTATGTTTTGGACTCCAGCTTTCCACTTTTAGATAAAAGAAGAGATGCTAGGAATATATGTATATATTATATTACTACCCTCTCTAACTTCTAGATGCGCAATGTTTTAGAAGATTTTAGGATATAGTTATTATTATTTTGAAGTTCATATACTTAGGTATGATTAGAAAACATATGTCATGTGATTTTATATATTAGTGCATGATAGTGCATAGCACACAATATTAAGGCTTCATCTTTGAAGCTTTGATTTCAACCCACATTATATCATTTTATGTATTATTATATAGATAAATTTTATTTCTGTGGGCGACTTTCGACTGGTAAAAGTAATCAAAATGTTTTAAATATGAGTAATGTATTACGCTTATAAATATATATGTATAAGTGAGATCATTTACACTGATCCATCAACTTTTGTCAAATAATAAAATTAATATTTATGAATTTGTAATGTTTAAATTTAATGCTTAAAAAATAATTTTTGTACTTTTCATTATATTTATTTCTTTTATTTTCATATTTAACATTATTTTTATAAAGATGAAATTATTATGTTTCTAAAAATCTACCTTTATTACTCGTTATTTCTAAAAATTTTCCTCTTCGCATAACATTTCTTCTTACTACACTATTAAATTTTCAATGGCCGTCATCATCATCCCCTACAACAGCCTAAATTTATTTCAGTCTAAAACACTTTATATATTTCTTTTTCCATCTTCGTAGCGCTGCTGCGTAACCATTAAATAGAATACATTCAGCAAACTATGCGGACATTTACATGGCATCACCTCCCGTTCGCCTTCTGCCGCACAGCCCAACACACACATACATAAAACACATACATACTCGCAAAACTGTTCTCTGTTTACATCCGTCCTTTTCCTTTTTCTTCTAATACTATAATGTATAAATTGCTTCTTCTTCTGCTTTCATTAAAAATAGGCAAAAATGTGATGACTGGCTATCACATCAAGGCAATGGTCAAATGACAAACTTTTACTTTGCTTCACAACCGTAGTTTGATTTAAGTGGCAAAGTGATTTTTATTGCTATATATAAAAATTGCGTAAATGAGTAAGATTGAAGTGGGATGGAGTTTGGTAATTACTAAAATATAAATCTACTATTCATAAATCAAAAGTGTTTAACTCATATTTCATTTTTCTATTTTATATTTTTCTACCCCTTCTTTTCTTAATACATATTCCTACCTATATATAAAATTATCAAGAATTAAATAATTATTATTTTTATATATGATCATCAATTTATATCTCATCAAAAAAAAACCTTATATTCAAAAAAAAAAAAAATCTTTTTATTATAATAATTCTTTACACTTAAACTATGTTCCCTCTTATTCATTCAAATACGCTTATTTATTCTCATATCGTAACAGCAGCTTTTACATATTTTCTGTCCATGTGTTCAATAGCCACTCATCCAGTTTTGCCAAAGTGACCTCATGCACATATATACATGTATACATAGATAGATATATGTATATGCACATTTTTCATTTCTCTTCCACTAGCAGAAGTGGTGGTATGGTTGAAGAAGATTAGTGTGGTAACCATAAAAATTGTACAATACCAATCAAATAATAGCGATGACGGTTTCTTCATTTTTCAATGTATAATACTCACAATATATTTCTGATGACCTTCTTTTAACATATGTATCATTTACAGGATATGTTAGATAATGACAAGCAATTTTACATATGTCTTACACTCCTACTACGGTATATTTTTGGCAAATTACCAGGATGTAATTGTATTTTTTTTATTGTCATGAATCCCTTTTTCGAGATATAAATTATATAACTGCGCAAATGCATATTATATATAAGAAAAATTTATATATCTATACTATATGTTTATAAATACTTTTCACTCTTTCTTTTTATATAAATATATTATATGCCTATGAAGATATATATATATATATATGTATATGTAAAATAGAAACATGCCTAATCGTACCCCCAAACTTTTCTTTTCTTTTCTTTTAATAAAATTAGATAATACGTTTTAAACTTTCATTTTTAAATGGAATATTTTTAAATAATATAAATTTCATCCATCCATCAAAGAGAAAATTCCCGCGCATCTACATCCTATTCTTCCTCTCTTCTTAATCACCATCACATCAGTCATTCTCTTAAAGTTATATCATGATCAAAAAGAAAAAGAGAAAGTTTTATAACTATTTATTTATCAAAATTTTTAATATTAATCTTTGTTTCCGATTAAAGTTAATTACTTTATGATTAGGTTTTTATAAAGTGATGGCCAAAAATGTGGCCATATATCATCACTATTAAATTTATATAAATGTTGTAGTATAGCAACAAATAGGTCACCTACCATCATCATCAGGACAACATATATTTCTGGGTCATTTGACCAGTTTCAGAAGCAAGGAGATGGCGGGAATGGCAGATGTGCATAGGAATGGCACAATATACTTCTATTTTATTTCCTCTTACTCCCTTCAATGACGCACACCATCATAGTGTATCCCTCTACAACAATATGATTGTTATGTTGTAGGGAGATGGAAGAATTTTAACCTAACATTTTTCTTCTTTTCTTTTTTTTTATAATATGCTTGCAATGACCTTCTAAAGGCATGTGAATGTCCAGATCCTAGTGTTGCATATGTCATGAATCAGTATATTTTAATAAGAAATTTTATTCACCCAAAAATTTACAAAAAATAAAACATTGGTTTCTTATTATTTATCGTATACATCTTTTTTTTTTATTAAAAATTACTGTTTATTTATTTCTAAGTATTATTTTAAAATAACGATGTGGTCAGATACATCAAACGATTATGTTTCAATAACAATATTCTATACGATTTATATATATTTATTTGTTATTTTTCAGTTAGTGTGTGTCACGAGGCACAAAATATTTTCATTTATTAATAAATATATATACATAAAATATATTATATTTATAAATTATGAGTGCACTTACACTTGAATCTCTTGTACAACAAGTAGGATCTACAACATCCCAGGCAGAAATGTTAAGAAATATATTTGCAGCTGCTACATCAACACAATCTAATACATCTTTATTTGATAATGCTATTTCTTCAAATACTTTAAATAATACATATAAGAAAGGTTCAACTTCGTCATCTACAATTTCATCATCATCTACTCCATCATGTGCTCTTTCAGATATTCCATCTGCATCAAATGATGATACGACGGGAGGGAAGAAAGTTAATTATGCAGAAATATGGAATAGAGCGGTAAACTCTTCTGGTGGAAATAAAGATGATTTGAAAAATCTTTCCTTAGATCAATCATTTTTAACAACCGGTGTTAATGGTCTTCCAATAATGAATCTTAAATGTACTGAATGTGGTGTGGTTAAAACAACATCAGAAGATTTAGAAGTTCATATTAAAGTTGAACATTTAAATTGGTTACCATTTGAATGCCCTCTATGTAAAATATCTCGACCAAGTGACAATCAAATGAGAGAACATATTCACTCAGCTCACCGACAAAATGCCACCAAATTTCAATATTTAGATAATGAAAAGGCCAAAAGAACTCTACAATTAATGATGGATAAAGCACATCTAGCTGCAGCCTCTTATAAATCAAATAAATCTACATCATCGGTTAATGGACATGACAATGGATCATCACAACTATTTTCATCCTCCTCTTCAATATCCACTAAAAAGACAGTTGATAATTTATTATTTTCAAAATTAGCACAGACAGTAAATGCATCGTCATCCTCAGCTTTAAACGGTTGTACGGCATCTCTATCACCTACATCCTCACCAAACTCACCAGCTGCGTCAACAGTAGCTGTTAATATACCTTCATCCCGTAAACGACAAGCAACGACTGACCTCTATACTACAGAGTCTTTCCTAGCACAACTTCAAAAGAATAGCGTTAAAGAGGAATGTGATGAGAATGGGACGATATTAAATGATACTACTAATGGCGTAACTAGTAGTGAAGTTGATTTAAGTTTCCAGTTGGCAAGTTTATTTGGTAATATAAAAAAAGATACTCAGTTAAAAAGAGACGACACAATTAGGGCACCAGACACAACAATCTCTTCAACAGCTAACACTTCATTAAATTTAACAGCCCTCCTGAATAGTTCTGTCGCAAATCTAGATGCTGAGGAAAGTAAAAGATCAAAAATAATGGCTAAAAAACGTGTCCTTGGATTATGTTCGAGGTGTCAAAAACCTGTAACAGCTGGAAGTAGACAAGTACATATATTTTATCATTTAGGTAAAGATTATTCAATGTACAGATTTCAATGTCTTTACCCTAATTGTACTGTTGCTCATTATCGTAAAGATCAACTTGAGGCACATCATATTAAAGCTCATGGTGGTATAAATCCATCAATGTTGGAAGATCGTTCACAAGAATTAAATGCTGCTTGTCAAGAATTGTCTATGGAATTATTAGGAACAACTAATAATAATCCTGGTCCAACTGCTGCTGAGGCACAAGTTATATTTGAGGCATTACAAAAGGAGGCTGTTGAACAGATGAGTAAAAAAAAGAAGCGAAAGAAGAGTGATGGTAAAACATTATTACCAAAAATGATGTTAAATTCTATGGGGAGAGAAGATGGTCCACATTCAGAGATGATTGAATGTAGAATTTGTGATAAATTTATCTTGGCTAAAATTAAAGGATTCCATGTATTATGGCATATAACAAAAGATAAAGGAATACCACGATATGCATGTAAAGTTTGTAATTATAAACATGATCGTTCATTGAATGTTAACAATCATGCTAAAGCAGCACATGGCATGGAAGATTGTTGCGAAGATATGATGGTTAAACATGCTCATTTAGTTAAAGAAATGAGTGAAGAATGTTTTGGTTCAATGGTTTTAAGTTTTAATGGAGGTTTTAATAATTCGGAAGCTAAAAGAAAGCTTGCTAAACAAGAATCAGCTAATGAGGATAGGGATCATAAGGAAGAAACTGAAAATGGTAATCATAATGATAATGAAAGTGATAATGGACATGATGACAACGACAGTGAGAATGGTATTAATGAAAGTGAACATGGTAACAACGAGAGTGATAATGATAGCGAAAGTGATAACAATAATGAAAACGATGAGGATGGAAACGATGAATAAATATGTATTACAAAATATAAAAGATTTAGTCCATGATCAATATTTTTTTTTATCACTTCGGGTCTTCATTAACTTTAATAACTTATTTATTTTTTTTTTTTTGATCTTTTTCCTAACTCTTAGAAAATAACAACAATCTCATTTTTTAATTTATATTATTATTTTTTGTACATAAAATGCACACGACCTGATGATATAAAAAATTTAATTATTTTAAATTTTCTCCATTATATAAATATATTTTTTCTATTAACATTTTTCACTTTAAAGTTATTTAAAATAATGTGAATGTTTAAAAATAACAAGTTAAAAGAATGTAGGCTTTGTTTATATAAAAAATACTACAAAGACGTTAAACATTCTTTTCTATGATGAATGATGATCTTTAAGAACTATATAGGCAAATAATAACACGTGACAAATTACTAATGATTCTTTTTTTTTAATAGCAACATTATACTAAAGAGGTTGCCAAAAGTTATCTCATAAAGCAAAAATTTTGTATAAAAATTTGAATCACAAACAACTATAAATATTTATAAAATACCTGTTTTATATGTTAACTTTCTCATGCCTGCCAAAATATAATAGAAGAATAGTTAAATATAAGTTAAAAATAAAATACGACAAACATATTTCCCACATTAATATTTATATGTGACAAACACTTATATAGATAACAAAAATTGAGTATAATAATAAAATAACAAGAAAACTTTATCTTTTCTTGTCATTTTGTTTTTGAAAAAAGAGAATACAATTCAATATATATATATATATATATATAAAAATAGTAGTTACTAAAAATATTGAATAAAAACAAAAATGGAAAGAGTAGAAAACAAAGGTTTATGGTATGTTAGTTGGTAAGTTTAAATTTGATCTTCATAATTAAACTATCAATCACCACAAAATTTCTTCAATGCACTTTTCTCCCTTTTCAAATCATATTTTTTTTCTCTTGTGCTTTTTTTATACATTTATATACAATGATGTATATATAAGAAGTTAAATGATTAACAAATTAAAGCAAAAGAAATAACAATTGATAATATTATTTAGTGTCCCATTGCTTCAGCTAAAACATTTCCGTATGAATTGTGTAATGATGTCAAGAAAGAATCATCGGAATTTAACAAATTTATAAATGCTGCTTTGAATTGTTCCTTTGTAAGGCCAGGTACAGTTCCACAAATATTATCATTTTGTGGAGATAATCCTGAATTATTTGGTGCAACTGGCATAACTTCTTTCTTAACTCTACAGCTCATTGAAGTGTCAATTTTTGATCCCTTACTTGGAGATTTAATTATTTTACATTTTCCTGAATCTACACTATTAATGGTATTATCATTCATTGATTCACTTATTTTTAATTTGTTTCCTAACATTTGAGCTAAAGCATTATTTGATGATATGTGATTTAAGGTATCAGATGAGTTTTGAATATTTATATTTGAAGTATTTATTTCGGGTTCCTGGATATCAACATTCTCTGCTTCCTGTGAACATTTTTCAATCAACCTTTGCATAACATTATAAATTTTTGAACATTGAGATGAGTCATAAAACCACAATCCTTTTATTTTACCTATAAATAACACATTATTTTGATGTTTTAATTGTGAAAAATCTTTACCAGATGGAAAGTAAGCTAAAATGTATGGTGGTTTGAACTTCAATCTTAGGTTATATGAGATTGTTTCGATAAAATCAGGAGTTGAGGTCCTGTTGGCAATGCAAATTCCAAATTCTTGTTTTGCATTTCTCTTATAAACAAACATTGGACCGTCGATATCAGTTTTAACCCATGTCCCATTAACAAAGTCATAAACAGCCGTATACTTAGATAAGGCAATAACACTTTCAACTGTTGAATCAATTCTCCTTATCTGTGAATAACTTTTTTCTATTACGGTGTTGTTATCTGCATTAGCCTGGATTAGTCGTTTATCAGCCATAATACGTATGTTTCTATAACTATACAAGATTTATAAATACTTACACTATATTAGGTGTATCATTCATTCACGATACGACATCATTATATTTAATAACCTTTCTCCAATAAATAAATATTATATTTCGTTATGAGAGAATGACGAATTTTTAAATGAAAAAACTATGTTAAGTCTGATTGATATAAAAAAGATACCTTGTTTTTTTTCGAAGTATTACAATATAAATAAAAGGATATTGGGATTGGTTTTAAAGTCTTAAAAATGTAACTGGTAACACTTCATCATTAGCTCTTTATTTAGGAGGGATAAAGGATTTCAAACTTTATTTAATAAAAAACTTAAATAGTGCATGTTATCAAAAATGCAATCATTTAGTAGGAAACCTAATAAACAACTTTGACGTGTTTGTTTTATAACAAATATCTTTTTTTAAATATAGCAATTATTTTTTTACAACATAATATAACTTTAATAAAAAAAAATATATTTTTTACTAAATATCTTCTTAAAATTAGATGACAAATGACTCTTTGAAGCAAAAATTGTTCCTATTATGCGTAGGAAAAGTAGATTTAAAAAGAATAAAGTATAATCTTTTTCATCATATCCACGTAAACAATATTTCATCATTAAAATTTAATAATAATATTTTGAAATAAATGTAGAAGCGAGAAAAAATTTTTGAAGTTATAGGAAATAAATTAGTGTAGGAGTATCTGTAATAATTTCTGCCTAATATAAGAAAAATAATATGAGAAAAGAGAGAGGTTATATGTTGGATATATCTATGTGACCAAATTAATAGTTGTACTTTCGTTCATTACTAACTATTATACACTTACAATAATAAAAAGACATACTTTATTTAACAAACATACAATGTGAATGATTGTCGTATTTTCTCTACGAGGGTGTTGGCATTTAGCTTTATATATATCAATGTTGTTGTAGGAAAATGATAATTATTGTGCAATGTTAAAAATAAAAACATTTCATAATTTTTCGTTAACAGTGAACGAATGTTTATGAATGATGAAATGTTGTAATTATATATTTGTAATAAAAATTGATCACAGTGTGAAATTAAAACGTTCATAATATGCATCTGTTGTATGACAGACAGAAGGGAATTTTTATTTACTTCCTTGTATATATTTAATCTATTTTTATTTCTACAATAAATAGATTAGATTGTGATCAAACATGAAAAGTTTTAAAAATAAAGACTTAAGAAATTGTTTTATATAAATTTTGATATAATTTGAAAATATATGTTTAATTAATCAAAAAATTTTTTCTTTTAAAATTCAGTTAAAACTTTTTATATAAATGGGACTATAATTTTTTTATATTGGACAAATATCATCATGTGAAAAAATTTCATATTTGTCATAGATATAAATGGATAATCAATTTTTTAATTTTCATTATATAATAACTCTAAATAATCAAGCATATGGCAAAACAATCGCATATATAGCCTTAAAACATCTTAAGTAGTAACATGTTCAACACAACTGACTGTTGTATAAACACAATGAACTATACCTTTAATAGATTGTTTTTTGGCATCATTTACATATATATAAGAAAAATATTTTGAATCCTATTTTAATACATCACATTATGTCAGTAACTACAAATTCTTCAGCATTCAAAGCAACGAATCTTGTAAGTTTAATTTAACTTTTTTAATTTCATTTTTGTAGCTTGATGTTATCGAAACAACATTTAGGAAGAATATGCCATTAAAGAAACATCGATCTTATCTACAAACTTATGAAAATTCATTTACTGGGAAAGAGGCTGTAAATTTTATGCTTGAAATGTTACCAACAGTAGTTTCAAAACACAAAAACATATTAACAAGAAGTAATTGTGAACAATTACTAAACTTTATGATGAGTAGAGATATTTTTTACAATGTTCGTAAAAAAAATGATGTAGAATTTAAGGATAATTTGAATATTTTTAAATTTAAACCACAGAACAATTTATTATGCCGTTCAGTATCTACTACAGAAAGAAAAGGGACAGTATCTACTATCAAATCTACTAGTAGTTTACCTGAAACTATCAATAAGTCTAATATGAAACTTATTAAATTTTTTGGTCTACCCGAAGATTTTATTTGTGAAAATGTTTTTGTTAACAATATTAAAGAAGACAATAAATTAAAATCATTTGATGCTTCAGATAAATTAATGATCAAAGAAAATTGTAAAAATAAATTTGAGGAAGTATCCAGTGAAAACTTAACTTCATGGAAATATTGTATTTTGACATTTATCTCTCAATATATGAATCAAAATACAATATCAACAATATTTTCAATTAATGAAGAAAAAGTAGCATGGAATTGTGAAAAAATTGGGAGCAAGGGAATTGTTAAATGTATGAAAGAAAAAGAAGAGATATCAAGTCATTTATTAAAAATGATGAGATATTTAGCTAAGTATCCTTTCAATACACATCAATTGGTTGAATATTCTAAACAATATTTGGGATTTGAAATTGACATCTTTAGAAATATTTTATGTGAATTATCAAGGCAAGGAACATTATTATCAGTGTCCTTTAGTGATCTCCTTGTTGAAATTATATCACTAGAATGTAAAGATCAAAATGATAAAGAAAATTCTCCTGTTGTTAGAAAGCTTGGTGGAAATAATTTGAATAGATTCTTTAATAGAAATGTAAATAAATCTGTCAACTTTGGTCATTTTAAAAGAAGCAATGAAAGATGTAGTTTCCATCATTATGAATCATTAACACCTGATTTAAATAGAACTAATATGAAGGATTCTATTAATAGTACACCAATATCATCGAGAACAAGAAAAATAACGTTGAGAAATTATAATGTAACATCGGAAATAAAACACCGACTTCTGAGTTATGTACTTCTACTATTGGAGCCACATGTAAGAAGGAAACTTCATATTATTATAAGATTTATGATTCGTGTAAAGAATAATGAAAATATAAAATTATCGCAAAAGAATAATAATAAAATTGCCATTCTCAAGACTATGACGCCATTGTTGATAAAATGCAGTAACATGTCAAAGTTTCATTTACAATCAAATGTTGTTGAATATTTAATGGATAACGAAAGTGAATTGTTTAAAATTTCTGATAAATTAGTGTATGATCGTAAATTATTCCTTCTTAATTTAAATAGTTAGAAATAATTTTTATCTGTAATTAAATAAAGAAGGAATTATTTAGTACTTGATGTTAAATCATTCCTTTTAAATTTAAACATTTGTATATTATCATATTTTGTATTTTAATAAAGAATAATAAAACATGCATCAATATTCAAACAGAGACATATTTCAGTTGTCGCGCGTACACACAAAATGCACACACTCGCTTTAGAACCGAGTGTAACTATATGTACACTCGATATTATACTATTGTGCGCATTAATACTTTTTATTATAGCCATTTATTACATATTAAATATTGTTTCAATTCATTGTTTGATATTATTATTATTTATTTTTTATATCTTTCATTAATATATCATGAGTTCAAATTTAAAATTGAATGACCAAGATTTACTGAATGTTTTTAAAATGCTGTCAAATGGAAGTAAATATAATGATAATTCAGAAAGTGTTAAGTTCCGAAGTAAAGAAACTTTTTTAAAGGACTTTGAGGCTGCAAGTAATGAGTTAAACCTTGGACATGTTGTAACTGATGAATTTATTACTGGTTGGAATACTCAAAGAGGAAATTCAGCAGTTTGGATTTTTGAAAAGAATCAAACTAATTTTTATAATCCATGTGGCCGTATTTATAGAAAAAAGTAAGGATCATAAAAATAACATTTAATCAATATATTTTAGAACTGGTAAAGATATTGTTGATAACGATACGCGTAGAAGCATATATAAATGTTCCCAATGTGTTAAAATATATGACAAGTTGGCAAAATATGCGGGAAATGAAAGAATACCTAATGATTCTTCAACAGTAGTATTTAAGGGATTAAAAGTTGTAAAGGAGGCAACTAAACATTATGAAGATTGTGTTCCAGAAACGTTAAAAGACAGAAATGGAATTAATGCTCGTTTAAAAGCTTCAAAAGAGGTTGCTGATGGAATAACTAATTGTTTGGAATCATATAAAAAATTTGATTCTGAATGTGAATGTTTCAGTTCCAAAATGGGTTGGGAATTCGGTGAATCAAAACCAAAACTCGGTATTTTTTCTCAAAGTATAGGTAATACTTTAAGAACACGTAAATCAAGAGCTGCCTCAAGAGCTAGTGTTTCAAGTAACGATAAAAATAAGAAAAGAACTGATACTGAAAGTAATAATATTCCATTTATTAATGATCAATACTCTAATTTGTGTTAACTTTCATAACAAACATAAATGATAAAAAAAGTTGTAAAATCCTTGAAACATTTTCTGACATAATAATTCGATAATTAATATTTAAAGTACAATTTGTAACACTACAATAATGTTCAAGGTTTTTATTTTATTCACTTATCTTTATTTCATGGTGATAATTAATTTTTTATGAAAAGATTCTATCCTAAATACATTTCCGTTCAAAATCCTTGTTCAGTATTAATTTGATAGTTAGATAATTTATTCCAATACTTTAATTCTAATTATCATATTGATATATTAGTCATTAAAAATTTAATTGATACTTTATTAGGAACTTTAATTTTTTTATCAATTGCATTAATAAAAGAATTGTTTGTTTTTCTTATCATATTAATAACTTTCAACAATTTTATTCATTAAAAATTCCATATTAAATAAAAATTATCTTATATTAAAACTATCACGAACAGAGTATAAACTTCATTTTGAATACTGAATCTGTCATGTCATTTATATATATCTCTATTAAAATTGTACACTACATGAAATACAAACTACAAAAATCTAAACAACTTTGTCACTAAAACCTACCTTATCAATACTATATAAATAAAATCAATTATAAAGACACATCATTTTGATCTAAACATATATTTTTAAACATAATTAGATACACTTACAATGGTTAATCACTACATTAAGACTGGTGACAATCCAGAACTAACAGAACTTAGAAAAAAAGCTTCCTTCAATACAGAAGAGTTGGCAATCTTTTTAGCTGGGGGTAAGGATAAATTAGATAAAAAAAGAAGAATTCATGCATTTGTTGAATCGAAAGATGAATTAAAAGATTCCAAACCATTATCTTTTATGACCAGGAGTGAGCTTATGGAAAATGAACATAGAAAAAAGTATCACATGATGCAGTTTGTATCTGAAATTGCTGATGCTTCCAGTTTAGAAGATATGTACTTTTATAATGAGTATGTTTTCACTTTTATGATATATATTTAATTCTTATAGTGCTGTTCATAATCAGGATGGACATCCATTCAGTTTACATGGTGGAATGTTTATACCATGTCTTGAAGGTATAATTAAATTTTTAAAATAATAAACTATTATAATAATGATTATTTACAGCTCAAGCTGATGATGAACAACGTAGAATTTGGTTAGCTAAAGCTAATAATTATGAAATTAATGGTACTTATGCACAAACAGAGATGGGACACGGAACAAATTTAAGAAAATTAGAAACTACAGCAACATTTGATTATGATAAGGATGAATTTATAATAAATACACCAACGATAACAGCAACCAAATGGTGGCCTGGTAATTTAGGTAAGAATGCCAACGTGTGTATTGTTGCTGCACAAACATGGATTAAAGGAAAATGTTATGGAACAAACAATTTTATTGTCCAATTAAGAGATTTTGAAACACATGAACCATTACCTGGTATTACTGTTGGTGATATTGGTCCTAAATTTGGTTATCAACAAAATGATAATGGTTTTTGTAAATTTGATAACGTTAGAATACCAAGAAGAAATATGTTAATGAAGCATGTTAAAGTTGATAGGGAAGGAAATTTTACTAAACCTGTTCACGATAAAATTTCTTACACAACTATGTTATATGTAAGAGCAGTTATTGTAACTGTCCTTGCAGAAGGTCTTGGTAAAGCGGTTACAATTGCTGTTCGATATTCTGTTATTAGAAAACAAGGAGAAATTGATGATCCAAAGAAAGAAGTTAGTGTTCTTGACTATACAACACAACAATACAGATTATTACCACAAGTTGCTAGAACAGTTGCATATTTATGTTTAGGTAAAGTTCTTACAAAGTTGTATTTTGATTTACTTGGAGAACTTAATTCTGGAAATGCTTCTTACATGACAGATCTTCATGTATTGTTATGTGGAATAAAAGCTGTTGTAACTCATGAAGTTGCATTAGGTATTGAACAATGTAGAATGAGTTGTGGTGGTCATGGTTATTCACAAGCATCTGGTTTTCCATACATCTATGGTGCCTATGTTTGTGCCTGTACCTATGAAGGAGAAAATATGGTTATGTTATTACAATGTGCTGGAGGACTTATGAAATCTGTAAATCTAGTTGTTTCAGGAAAAAGTCATGAGTTAACTGACACATTAAAATATTTAGGTGAACAAAGTAAATCCAAATCAACAATATGTGGAGATAATGTAAAAATTCATGAATACATTGAATGTTTAGAAGTCAATGCAAAAAAACAAATATTTGATGGATTCGAACAATTTAGTGAATTTGTTATGAAAGGTATGAATAAAAGGAAGGCCATCAATGAATGTGCTATACCATTAACAAAGGCTGCCAGAAGGCATACCAAATTATACATTGCTAAAGCATTCTCTGAATCCGTATTAAAATTGAAAAATGGTAGTTTAAAAAATATTTTATTGAAGGTGGTTGAATTATATTTGGCTTATGAAGTTATGGAATCACCAGCTGGAATGATTTTGGAAGGATTTATAGACAATTCTCAATTGACAATTATTTCAAAAAGAATCAAGACTATATTATCAGAGTTGAAAGATGATTCCTTGTCTATTGTTGATTCACTCGATATAACAGATCGTCAATTAAATTCAGTTTTAGGAAGAAGAGATGGCCATGTATATGAAAATCTTCTCAAATGGGCTCAAGCTTCTGAGTTAAATAAAACGAATGTCCTTCCATCTCATCATAAATATATGGGAAAGTTATTTAAATCCAGAAAGGCTGTTTCATCATCGAAATTGTAACCTTTTTATAATCATAATGTAGAGTATTTTTATAAATTATGTTAACCATTTAAATAAGATAAATCATTAAGATTACTTTTATCGTTTAAAAAGAAATAAAAATTGTGATAAATCATTGTAAATATAGGTGTTTCTCAAAAAGCGGTACTGAAGCCATCGAACCGTTAAATGTCTTAGCGTTTTATATTTTAAATCTTTAATATTTTAAAATGACCTAAATATAATCTTGTGATATTCAAAATATTTATACAAAATCTCTTCCATCTAATTTTTAATGATTGTGGACGCTTATGTATGTTGATGAGCATGAATATGTTAAATAAATGACCCCTAAATTAAGTATTGTAGTTTTGTTATTCCATGACATTTACATAAAAAATTATTCATACAAAATTGCACATTTAGAAATGTATATCAAAATTGAACATATTCAACAAAAAAAAATTCTTAAGTGAAATCGGGTCATATGTATTCTGGAGATTGAAATTAGATGAAATAAGTTGAAATATGATGAAATAAGTTTTTATAATTTTATATTATACCTCTACTTCATTGAATTCCTACTATTTTGATATAACAATATCATACAAAAATTTCATATGACTATTTCAAATAAAAATTTTAAATGACAATTTTAATTGACATGCCCAATTAATATTTATTGTTATGAAATAATTGCATTTGAAGAAATATCTTGATATGTACCTTAATATATACCGGATAAGGAACGGAAATAACATGTATAGCTCAGAATCCTGTTCAATAAATTTTTTGTTAAATAAATTTCTGTTTAATGAATTCAATTATTAAAACGTAATCAAAATTGTCGAAACATTGATATACAATGTCTTGGTTAATAAAATCTTAATAAAAAAATGTTAGTTACATTTTTCATTATAATTTATTTGAATAATTCTAGTGCAAGGTCATATCAAATTTCTTTCTGACCCGGATAAAGTTCTTATCAATAACCATAGGTTTAATTTTTAATATTAACTTTTGACATAAGATGATATATCTACAGATAAAAAGCATGGAGGAATTTTATGGGTATTGTAAAAATCCGTTTGTAAGTAATCTGTTTGCCATTAAATTATTTGTATATAATTTATTTATACTAATTTATATTAATAGACATAAATAACATATATAAATATTTTGATTTATTTCTTTTATCTTCCCTATACTTTTGATCAGATTTATTCTTTAATAAGAATGATANATAAAAGAATAATTGAAAGAATGATTAAATCAAAAACATATAGTTAACTTTGTACTTGTTCAATGTATTATGTGAAATCAGCTTTTATCATCTTGATATTTTATATATATTTATTGTATACAATATATGCCTTCTATCTACGTTCTTAAAAAAGAGAAGGTCAATGTTGATGGTCCTACTGACTTACTAACCGAATAATCAGCACATAATCTAAAAACTACTGGCAGAGGTCGTTTAAGGCATTAAGAAAAGTAAAAAAGATATATAGAAATACCAATTACAGACTATCATTTTAATATAAAACTCAAGGACATTGGTGAAATTCTATAAGGTGTGATAGCAGTCTTTTTCAGGAAACATTCTCTGCAACTCCACCTAATTATCTCTTTGAAGATTTCTTTTATATGGTATATTATAAAGATATTGTATTATAAATATATTGTATACCATAAATATATTGTATATTGTATACTCTTATGACAAATGGCATTTCAATATTTTGTAGACAGGTCTTATTAATAAGAGGTAGATTGCCATTTATAAGTAAATGTTGTCACTTTATTACATTTTCTAATTATATCTGGTACAAAAATTTGAAGGCGTGATATAATATCCAGTTTATTCGTATTCCATTCTACGAATCATGTCATTTATTGTTTAGAAAATTGTTAGAAAAGGTTATTTTTAAAGCTATTTTCTTAATTTGTAATTATATCAGTTTTATTTAAATTGTTTCTCCTAAATTTACAAAAATACTTAATTATCTCCAATAATATCTAATTAAAATATTTAAAGAAAATTATTATTTTTAAAATCATTTTTTTTTATTAATTATATATCTAATACAATCTATATATATATACTCTACCTCCTTAAAATATATAATATAAATAGTATAAATTATATAAGTAATTTAAATAATATAAAAATATTCAGGTCACCACTTTGCTTCATGATTCATTCTTTGTTCTATTATATTTGCTTGAACTTCTTTACTTCTTTATTTCTTTTTACGTTTAAAAATCATCTCACCTAATTAAAAGTTAACAATTAACTTCCCTAATTAAAATATTACCTAAATTTTTCCAAAATCATTTTCAATTCTATTTTTCCAGTAAAAAATGAAGCGCTCACTAGCGCTCCTTATTATCAGTTGTTTACTGATTAGAAACATTTTATCTTCTGATGTTGATCCATGTAAAAGGCAACCTTTCCGTGGTAGATGCCCAGTTTCAGGGAATGGAATTCAAGCTAGATCTCAATTTGTACTTAGATATTATCTTAGAAATGGGGAATGTGTATCTTATCCTTATGGTAAGTTTTATTATTATTTCCTATTCATATTGTATTTTTAACCTTGGCATAATTAAACCCAATACTGTTATAATAAAAATTTTTGAATTATTTTAATTTTAACATTTATTTAATTTAGGACATTGTGCCAATGATGAAAATGAACCAAAATTATTCCGTTATAAGGAAGAATGTCAAGATGCTTGTTTAAATAAAAAAGATGATTCAAATATTGATGATTCTGAGTCACAAAGAAGACTTGCCCCCAAGAAAACATTTTCAACTAGCGTTCCTGATGAACAAACTTATGCTACAAATAAACCAATTTCACAATCTGAAACTCCAGTTATACTATCCGAATGTGAAAAACAAAGAAGTAATGGAGATGGTTTCAAACTCGAATGTGATATTGATGGAAATTACAAAGCTCTTCAATGTAATGCTGATAAACAAGAATGTTTTTGTGTTGATGCTGCTGGCAAAGAAGTTCCATATTCAAGATCACAACCTGATGGTGTTGCTCCAGATTGTTCTGCTATTGCTAAAGCTGAACGTAGATTAACTGACAAATGTACAGGAGGACCATCATATGGACCATGTAAAGCTAATTTAACTAAATGGTATTTTGATGACAACGAAAATATTTGTAAAACTTTCCAATATTCTGGATGTGGAACTAATGGTAATATTTACGAAAATGAACTTTCATGTAAGGATAGATGTGTTAAAAGAAAAACTACAACATCATCTGAAACCGAATCACATACAACTATTCCACAAGCTGATAGAAATACTATTTGTTCATTACCAAAGGAAAGAGGTCCATGTGATAAATATGACTTAAGATTCTATTATAATAAGGAATTAAATGAATGTAAATATTTCTTCTTTGGAGGTTGTGAAGGTAATCAAAATAATTTTCTTAAAGTAGAAGATTGTGAAGCTACTTGTGGTGCTAAACCAGCTCAATTTAGAGAAGAAATTCCTAAAAAACCAGAAGATGTTACTACTGGTCCAAAAATCGTTGAAACATTACCAACTAGAGAAAATTCAAATCGTTTTACTCAACAAACTGTACCACAAACCATTCCACCAAGAGTTCTTCAAACTACAACTGAATTTCCATTCACTGAAAACCGTTGTACTCCACCTAAAGATCCTGGTCATTGTTCTGGAAATTTTGTTAGATGGTTTTGGAATAGTGAACGTAAAATTTGTGAAACATTTAGTTACTCAGGATGCGGAGGAAATTCTAACAACTTTGCTAATAGAGAAGAATGTCTTAGTGTATGTCACATCAATGCTATGCCTAAAGAAGCTGAACCAGAAACCTTAAATCCATTTGATGTATGTTCTCATAAAATTGATCCTGGTGAGTGTGGTGGAAACTTCTTAAGATTTGCATTTGATAAGCAATCAGGACAATGTGTTAAATTACGTTATACTGGATGTATGGGAAATGGAAATAACTTTGCCACAGAGGAGGATTGTGCTAGAAAATGTCTTCCAAATAGAAAACCAGTTCAACAAAGTCCTGCTTGTTTCCATCCAATTGATATTGGTGATTGTGAAGGTGTTTTCCCTCGTTTTGGATATGATAGGAATACAAATGAATGTAAAAAATATATCTACAGTGGTTGTAATGGATCACCAAATAATTTCGGAACTTATCAAGATTGTGCTGATTCTTGTATTAGATCACCATGTTTACCATTAACGAACTGTGATTTATCTCGCTGTCATGTTACTAAAGATGAAAGAGGTTGCCCAGCTTGTAGTTGTCCACCAACTATTTCCAATCCAGCTATAAGTCCTCCACCATTCCCATTATCTGGAAACAAAATACAAATTAATTGTCCAATTGTTGATGCTGCTTCATGTATTGAACCATGTATGATTTTCTCTAATAGAAAAGGATGCCAAGAATGCGTTTGTCCACAAGCTCCAACAAGTGAAAAACCATCAAGTACACAATCACAGGTCTTTGAAACTCCAACAAGTGCTAGACAATTTGTTAGACCACAACAACCTGATGAAAGACAATTTGCTAGACCACAACCTACTCTTCAAAATACAGAAAAACCATTTATTAGAACACAACCAACACTTCCAGAAACTGAAAGACCAACACAAACAACTTCAAGATTTGAAACTAGACCACCAAGTACTCACTTCACATCTCAATCAACATTTGAATCTACATCTGGATCTACATTTGAACCAACATTTGAATCTACATTTGAACCAACCTTAACTCCTCATGCACCATCTCCTCCAGCTCCACCTGCTCCAAAGAGTGTTGAAATAGATATCAATTCCGTTGATAATAGAAATGTTCCAGTAGCACCAACATTTACTGATGTTGTAGGAGATAAATGTACATTACCAGTTGATCCAGGTCCATGTAAAAATTTCATTGAAAGATGGTACTTTAATATTAAGACAGGAACCTGTGAGCCATTTAAATTTGGAGGATGTGGTGGTTCAAGAAATCATTTCTTTACTAGACATGAATGTGAAGTTCATTGCGCTCGATTTGCAAGTAAGTTTAAAGTTTATGATCATTTTTTAATAACACTACTACTAATTCACTCTGCACAATTATATCATAAAAATATTATTTAGATCTTACACCATTACCACACTTTAAAATTTTAACTCATGCACCTTTTATAAAATCACTACCAATATTACGTAGTGAAAACACACTCAATAATGTAATACCAATACCTCCAAGTATTATCATGAAACAAAACAATGAAAATAATAAGGTTAATATGCCTATTGTCAAACAAAACCAAAAGGTAATAAAAGATAATGAGATAAAAAAGAATACTTCATTAATTTCAACACAACAATTCCTTAAAATTCCAATAGTAGTTGATACGATTAAGAAAATACAAAAGGAAGAGGAAAGAAGACCAGTTGAAATGATTGAAGAAGGGGATACTAAAGAGATATTAGAAATTAAAGAAGAACTTGTATCAAGGGGTGTGTGGATTCCAGAATCAATGATGTCTGAAAATGTGCCATCAACAACTGAAAGATCTATATTTATATCATCTCGACTAACTACATTGATCCCAACAGAAAGATCGACATTGATTTCAACAGATAGGTCAACTTTGTTACCTAATCAAAGTTTAGAAATTCTTGGTAATCCAAATAACCGTCTAATGTGGATTCAAAATATAGATACTAAAACCGGAAAAATAGATAAAATACTACCTAATCAAATAAAACCACAAATACCTGGTGCAATTGGTTCTGTTATGTGGGTTAAAAGATGGAATCGGAAATTAGAAAAGTATGAATTAATTAACCCTAGTCAATATGCTTTCGAGGAATATCAAAGACAATTAAATAATAACAGGAAAGGGGAAGTCATTGTTGATATGCCAATAAAAAACACGGAAAGAATTTTTGAAAATACAAGGATCCAATCAACAACCCAAATTCCACAAATATTTGTTTTTAGTACACAAGATGTTGAGATTAAATCAACAATCAATCCAATTCCAAATCAAGGTAATGAGATTGTAACAGAAATCCCAATAAATAATATTGAACCTACAAGACATAATCTTCCTATACCTGAAAAGTTCCCATTAAATACAATTAATAGTGAAAGTAAACCATTTATAATTAAAAATGAATCTCAAATTATGTGGATTAATGTATGGAATGAAGAAACTCAAAAGAAAGAAATTATTGGTGTTCCTAAAGATATTTTACAAAAGTCAACGACAAGAATTGTTCTTGAAAGTGTCACAGTAGCTCCAGTTAAAATTATAAAACCTCCAATTCATGAAAATGTTAGTCAGGGATTTGATAACAAATTCCATGATAAAATTGAAGAAGAAAGGGTATTAAAATTTATTAAAAATATTGAAGAAAATAAGGAGGATGATATTATTATTGATAGTACATTGTCAGTCGAACCGAATAAAGAATCATCGGTTGTTCCTGTAACATTTGAAATGAAAGAAAAAATAGAATTAAATAAAGATGATGGTAAAGTAGTAACAAAAGAAGATATATTAACAATAGCTGACAAAGAATCTTCTATTGCACCGGTGACATTTAAGTTGGAGAAAGAGATAAAACCTACCTTTAAAGAATATACACGGGAACCAATAAATTATAAAACAACAAAAATTCACAAGCCAACAGTTTACGCAACTAAGCTTCCTGATGTATCTCCACTGCACACAATATTTGAAGAATTAATTATTGCTGATAAATCAATTTATTTCTCCACAGCAAGCCCTGAAAAATCACAATTTAGTAAGACCACAAAAGATGTCATACCTATAACTGAAGGCACATCTAAAAAAATTATAAAGTTTATTGAACCATTAATTTATGAATCAACAACCCAAAAGATTGTTCATTTACAAAAAGAAACCGAAGTAATAAATAGTGACAATGAGTTTACTTCTTTATCAGAACAAAAAATTGTTAAAAATGATGACGTAGAAACAACAACTACCCAAATAGATGATGTAAAAACTTCGTTATCACCTAATACACATAAAATAAATGAGAATGTTGAAACGTCGAAATCAACAGTAAGAATGGATATAATAGAACCTTCGTTGTCACTTAATACAATTAAGAATGATAATATTGAATCAACAAAGGCAACTATATATACAATGAAGCCTTCATTAAGCACATTTATAAATAATAATACATGGACAACCAAATCAACGGTAAAAATAGACGGTAATAGTCAAACAACAAGACCGACTATTAAAATAGATACAACAAAAACTTTATTATCATTAAGAACGTTTGAAGATGATAATAGTATAAATGAAATAACCGAAAGTGTGACAGAGAGTAGACCTGACAACAAATTATCAAGAGTATTTATTACAAAAGTACCACCAAAACATAATTCCAAAATTGTTACAATGGTACCAATTGAATTTACATCCAAATTTACTACAAAGGCACCAACTGAAATTGATTTAAAAAAACTTGATAACATTAATGTACTTACAAAGGAAATAGTTACACCATATTTTATTAATATCACTTCATCTACTGCACCATCTACAATAATAACTAAAGGTTGCTTTTTTATAATCACACATTTTTTTGATTATTTTGATAAAAATTCTAATTAGATATCATTTCAGGCCTTTCAACCGTTCAACCAACAAGAAGTCCTATTAAGGCACAAGTTCCAATAAGTACTCAAAGACAACAAAATAAACTAACTACCCAAAGACAACAAAGTAAACAAACAAGTGAAGAATTAGTTGATATATGTAATCTTCCTGCTGATGCTGGACATTGCTTCAATTATGCACCACGTTGGTATTTCAATTCACAAATAGGAAAATGTGAACAATTTTCATATGGATCATGTGGTGGAAATAAAAACAACTTCTTTGATAGACAATCATGTGAAGCAAAATGTAGTCCTGTAATCATACCAAAAGTAGTTGCTTCATTACCAAGAGAATGCACATTTGAAAAGGATGAAGGTTTTGGAGGTGGTTATCATCCAAAATATTATTTCAATTTCAGAAATCTTCATTGTGAACAGATGATTTATCAAGGCCAAGGAGGAAATGAAAATAGATTTGATAATAAAATTAAATGCGAAAATAGTTGTATCAATGTTGATGGATCAAATATACGTAATGAAGAAATTAAACCTAAATTTGTTGTACAACCCCCAAGATTTGTCCCTGAATCCAAAGATGGTGAAACTTTTGGAAAAGATAATTTGAAAAATAGTTTCAATAACGATAATAAAAACTTCAAAGCAGCCAAAATTGCTCAAACTGCTGATAGATTAGGTAATACTGGATATCCATCACCTGTTACAGATGTTCAAACAGAGATCACTGCTACAGCCAATACTTATGCTCAATATAATGCCAAAACTCTTCAACCAGAATCAACTGCTTCTATTCAAGAAAGCACTTTATCAGCTATTAATATTGGTTCAACTGTTGTACCTGATAATGGAGGATATCCAGAAGTTTCACTTGTTCCATCTTCAGCAAAATCTTCTGAATCTACTACTCCATCACCTGTTACTGCTTCTTCTACTACAACAGGATATGAAACTGCTGAAAGTATTAAAAATGGTGAAGTTAAACCATCAACTACTATCAAGGAAATTGAGACAACACCA
The DNA here is from genome assembly GCA_000941615.1 of Parastrongyloides trichosuri. Classification (NCBI taxonomy): domain Eukaryota; kingdom Metazoa; phylum Nematoda; class Chromadorea; order Rhabditida; family Strongyloididae; genus Parastrongyloides; species Parastrongyloides trichosuri. The sequence continues at coordinate 53,213 of LM523165.1, forward strand.
TATGAAGTTGAAACAACACAAACATTTGAAACCACTGCTTCTCCACAAACAGTAAAAATTCAAACTTCAGAACAACAAACCACCCAAAGACAAACCAAATACGAAAGTACTGAAACAACTATTTATGTAAATCAAAATATTAATGAAGTAGAAATTCAACAAACAATTGCTCCAATTCCAGTAACTGAGTCTGTTCCAATTGTAACAAAAAATGAAAATGAAATTAAAGAAACTGTCAGAACTTTACCAACAATTAAGATTGAAAGTATTAAAGAGAAATCAACTGACAGACAAACTTTACCAACAGTAGAAACTACACCAGAAGTTCATATAGAAACAGAACCTCCAACTCAACCAACTGAAGAAATAATCAAAGTAGCAGAAAACATTGAAACGACAAGGCATATAGAAAGAATATTAGTATCATCGACAACAGAAAGAGTTCCAATATCACCAACAGTTAATATTGCAACGAATTTAGCTATTGGGGATAAGAAAATAATTCATCCTCCATCAACGATCGTCACAACAAATATTACTGAAATTGAAGATATTACATCTGAGAAGAGTGATGTCAAAAAATTAAATATTAAACCAATTACAACTACAACAAGACAACAAACTACTGATGAAGAAATTGCTACAACTCCATTAGAAGAAGTTTCAACAACAAATATTGAATTATCAACACAAAAAATAGAATTATCAACACAAGATTTAACTTCACAAGAATCAACTACACAACATTTAACTACAGAAGAATCAACTACACAAACTAAAGAATCAATTGAAGAAACATTCCCACATGGTGGACAATCATCAGAGGATGATAAAGATTTATTAAATGTTAATGAAATTCCAAGAAAAGATGAACCAGAGAAGAAGGATGAATACAAGACTGAATTATTAAATAAAAATATAATAAGTAAACTTCCAAAAGAAAACTTACCAACAGTAGCACCATCACCACCTTCAAAACATGATTACCAAAACAGAGGAGGTATTGTTGCTGGAGGATTACCAAATGTAGAAGTTTCAAAAGATAGTAGTCATTTAGAAGAATTATCAGTAACATTACATCCAAAAATTCCTGTTTGTCCAAATAAGAAGAACGCTTTAGCGGATAGATTTGGACATCCATTGTCCTGTTTACCTGGTAAACAAGCATGTCCAACCAAGAGTGCTTGTATTTATAATGGTGTAAACTTCTATTGTTGTCCATCCTCCGAAGATCCATACGATCATCATGTATTTGGAGGTTACAATGGCGAAGAAAGTAAAAATGGATATAAACCTTTAGCAAAAACATTAAATATTTTATCATTATCATCAAACAGACCAATAAATAGAGTTAAAAGAGAATCATTGGGATTAGATCATGTGTACAAAAGTATTCGTTTTGAAGGCGCTCCAGTAAAACAAGTTAGTAGAGCCAATAGATTACATGTTAATGGAAAAATGTTATCAATTTGCACATTAGAAGTATCCAGAGGAAATTGTGAAGAAAGTCATATAAGATATTTTTATGATGCTAGATTAGATCAATGTCGTATGTTCTATTTCAGTGGTTGTCAAGGTAATGGAAATAATTTTGCTACACAATCTGACTGTGAAAGATTATGCAAAGCAAAAGTTGAAGAAATAAAAAGTAATGTAGATGAACAAAAATCTTCTATTAAAAAAGATATTTGTGGTGTTGATAAAGTACCTTTTGGTGGTGAAAATCCATTGACTTGTGGTAATGGAAAAGATTCTATTGGATGTCCAGTTGGTTATGAATGTAGAAATGAATCTCCATTCATTTGTTGTCCAAAGACTGTTGAAGAAAGTGAAGATGTTAATCAACTTACCATTAAAGATATTATTTCAAAGAAAAATGAGAAAGATAGTGCTTCAATAACTAAGTTAAATAAACCATATAATCCATATAAGTCAAATTTACCAAGACTAAGAACACAATCTGGAATTGTTGTAGCTTCATCAACTGATATATGTCCAGATGGATCAGATTCATTAAAAGACATTAAATCAGGACGTTCTGTTGATTGTGGTACTGGTGGAGATGGACATCCATTATGTCCAGTTGGTTATTATTGCTCAATGGATTCATTCACTAATACAAGATTATGTTGTCAATTAGGATCTATTGGTACAAAACTTCATGCTCCAGTCAATGAATCACCTTTTATTAATCAAAGGAAAGCCAATTCTGGAGAAGTTGTTTCAAAACCAACACTTCCTATTGATGCAAATGTTGTTTCCACAACACCTAAATCATCAGAACCATTACCAATAGCTATACCTTCTGTTATTGAAAAGAAAGTTAATACAAAGACTTATGATCATATGATGATTAAACCAACAAATAGAGCTAATAATCAAAGAGAATTAGGTATGTTTAAAAATTTTTTAAATAAGAATAATTATTATCATTTTAGTAGTTGAAGAAAATCCAAGACTTGCAATTGATGAAACAAAGGAAGTAGGAATTAAACATAATGAAGATTCATCGATATTAATGGTTGATGAAATTGGAACAGTAGAATCAAAAATAGTAGCAGATAAAACAGCATGCCATATCCGTCCATCAGAAGGAAGAGCCTGCCGTGAAGATGAACCATCACCAAGAACAAATCTTCAATATTTTTACAGTATTAAAGATAAAAAGTGTAAATTATTCTTCTATCGTGGATGTGGTGGTAGTATTAATAGATTTGAATCAAAGAAAGCTTGTGAAGCATTATGTATGATGGATTAAAGTTTTTTTTTTCCCCAATCATAATGATGTTTTTTTCTTTCACAAAACATTATATTACATAGTTTACGTGACATATAGATATTAATTACTTTTTGGTGACATGAATATACCAAAAAATAGACATATTATATCAAATGCCGTCATTTACAGATTTTGATTCTCATATACATTCCATTTTAATTATTAATCAATTATTAATCAAATATGACATTTTTATATATATATTTTATATTTCTAATATTTTGTTGCCTTTCTATATTGCGAGTATCTTTACTTATTGTCTTTAATAATCAATTTTAATAATAAAATATATAAATATTTTTTTAAAAACTGTATTAAATCAAAAAATGATAAATATTAACAAATTTTATTATAAAACAAATTAAAACAAATTAACAATCATCTTTTTCAGTTTTTAATTGTAAGTTCATGAGATTTTTCCACATATTTTGACTATACATTAACCTAAAATTAAAAAATAATTTAAATATAAATTAAAAAATTGTAGAAAAATAACATACCATTCTTTTGGAGTTAAAACTTTTTTATCAAAATAACATGATTTATCAAGGCGCTTCAATCCAACCCGTACAGATGTAATTGTATTATCAACATATTTATTTAAGAATCGAACAGAATTCTTATTCTTATTAGTGCCTTTACTTGACGGATTGTTTTTGGCAATAAATTTGTTAAATATATCATCAGTTGATGGTAATTTAATACTTTCTATATGTTTCCATTTTTGTTCAAAACATTCTGGTTCAATTGAACCAATTTCGGTAAATAAATCTTCATCAAATACCTCTGAAAATCTACCCTCAAACTTTAATAAATGTGTTGGAAAGTATGTATAATTATATTCCTTAACCGGAACAGTAGCAATGTTTTCTTGATCATCATACAGAAAATTTGATTCACCTGTTATAAAATTCAACTTCCTTGTCGTTCTTCTATCTATTAGTAATAATGGTGGTTTTGGTTTCCCAAGTTGAATTATTTCACTACTCTCCTTACTTTTCAAAATATACTCTGAAGGCAATATTTTAGGTAATACAAATAATGAATATTTTTGACTATACTTATTATTTACTTGGAAATGTGCCTCTACATTTAAATTAGACATTTCCATACCAATATCCAATATTTTTTCCTTTAAATTAAATTGTTCTCTTATCAATTTTTCATCATCTCCATGTCTATTTGAATGAAAAAACAATACATTAACTATCCTACCTACGGCTAAAGACCCAAATCTTGTAGGATTATTTGTTTTCATTGATTCTGTCAAACCCAAATTAATTCTATTTCCTAACTTTAATTGTTCCAAAAATCCATTCCCACCATCCAAGGTATTTGTTGCTACTATCATTGTGTGACTTATTGATATTGCGTAAGATATTAATTTTAATTGTTCTGTCCTTAACCAATCTTCATCTTTCCCACCATCATCCTTTCCAATATAATCTTTCCCTCTACTAACAATACACTTTAGATATTTTTCCTTAACTATTCCCTTAAAATCTAATATTATCAAATCTCCTTTAGTAACATAAATTTCAACTCTAGGAGCACTTGGTCTTGTTAAACCTGTATCAAAGTAACTTAACTTAAAAATAAACTTTTTATATATATCAAATGTACTTAAACCACTTAATAAATTGGCTATTGTACTTTTACCTGATCCTTGTTCACCAATTACTGATATTACATGATAATCATTTGACACTTCCGATAGAAGATCTTTCACCTGTATGTTAAAATCTAATGCGTCATTTATTAGAACTGTAGAATGTTTTGATATTTTTCTTTTTGTTGTTGCAATACGTAGTGGAATATTTTGTTTCTTTGGTGTTGGTGGTTGCCCATCTGATACTTCCTTTGATAATATTTTTACGTTCGTCAAAAATTTATGCCCTTTATCATCATTTTTGTTTTTCTTTTCTCTCTTTTTCATTCGTTTATTATCTTTATCTGCTTTTTGATTCTGAGAATATGAATTTGATGAATCTTCGTTACTCCGTTCTACCATTCTTTTCATAATAATTGGTTTTCCATTCCCAACAACATTATCTTTTTGTGAAGAAGTTGATAGTTCATGCGATGAGGATGGTGAGTAGGATGGATCACGTTTGTTAGAGCCATTACATCCAAGTCCCAATCTCCTTATCAATTCCGCATTATCACACATTACTTTATTTTAAATATTAAAATAATTCTTAACAAATCTAAAAACATTATTACTAATAGTTTTTCATATGTAAAAGTGTAAGTGAGAAAGGCATCTGTTTTAAAGAACGATCCTACCATACATGTTATAATATACAGTTTTAAGATATATATAATATGCTCACTACCTTATAGTATAAATCAACCGTACAATGAGTTATCAATATATCACTTTATACATTTTATACAACTGTTACCAAGACAACCAAAATAAAATAATGATTTATAATACGATATATATATATATAATACTACTTTGTATGGACTTTATATACCAAAAGACCAATATTATTGTATAAGGTTAAACTATTAAAAATATTAAGCTAATTTATTAATTTTTTTTAAATTCATATGTTTTCAAAGTCAACTAGAGGTATTGGTATAGATGATAACAAATCCAATATATTATCTATAAAAGGATCACGTATAACAAGACCAATACCTTCAATATTAAAAAAAAGTGATAATAGTCCTACAAATAATAATAGTAGTAAAGAAATAATCAAAAGAAAATCAGTAACAACAAATAAAGGAGTAACAATAGTTGATAATTTAAAGAATAGTGATAGGACAAAATCATTGACAAATTTGAATATACCGAAATGTCCACATTCATCAACAAAACAAATTGAAGATTATACATTTTTACAGGATGCATATGTACAAAACCTTCAACAACAAATACAATTGTTAGAAATGGAAAATAATTATTTAAAAAATTCAAAAGACGAAGTAAAAAGTAATAGCAATGAAATTGTAATGATGGAGGGAAAAAATACAAATAATAATGTACGAAAAAGAGAGAAAGAAAAGGTGGTTGAAAATGTAGATAATAATAGTACAGAGAGGTATCATGTGTTTGAGGATGATGAAATTTCAATTGCATTAAGAGATGTTGATGATAGTAGTGGCGGGAGAAAATTTAATTATACATCTCCAAGGCAACTATCACCTAAACAACGTACCTATCAAAGAATTCATGTAAAAAGTGTCAATGAAACAAATTTGGAGACTAAAATTTATAAACTTGAAAGTAAGTTAAGTCAAAAGAATGCTGAAATTAATGAATTGTTAAGAATTAAGAGTGAATTAGAAGATAGAATATATGATATCAATGAAAAAATATCAAAAAAAGAAGGTAAGTTAATAAAGTAATTAATAAATATTTATATTTTAGAACAAAGAAACCGTGATCGTCATACATTAATGGATGAAAATATATTGCTACAGAAACGGTTAGATGATTTGACACCTATATTATCACAAAAAGAATCATCTATATCACGATTGGAAGCAGATAAAGATAATTTAATGATCAAAATACGATCACTTCAACAAGAATGTAAGAATTTACATATAAAGTATGATGAAAAGGAAAAAGAAAAGATGGCATTTAGTGAGTTGGAGAATCGTCGTAGAAATGAGATTGAAAGGTTATTTGAAAAAATAAAAGAATACGATAATGAGAATATGCAGTTAAAATTAAATGAACAATCATATATTGATCAATTAACAGTTCTGAGAAGAAGGATGATGGAAGAAGAATTAAAAAATAAGAAAGATAAAAGTTTATCAGATAAAATTCTTGATGATAATAATAATTTGATAAAAGAAAATTCAAGATTAACGTCACAAATCATGAAATTAGAAATGATAATAGAACAACAGGATAAAGAGTTATCAAAAAAGAGAGATTTTGAAATTCAAGAGCAAGAATTTATGGAATCTAGGCAAAGAGAATTAAATTTAAGAAATGACTTAAGAATTAAAGAAGAAAATATCATTGAATTGAAGGATAAAATTAGTGGTTTAGAAACAAAATTAAAAGATAAGGATATACATATAGAAAAAGATAATGAAGAGAAAAAGCGTATACAAAATGAGTTGGAAGGTTTAAATGTACTTTCAAAATCATTATCTTCGGAAAATAAAACATTACGCGAAAATAAAAATGGATTGGAAGATAAAGTCAAAATATTAGAAAATAAAATTTCTGATAAAGAAGTAGAAATATCAAAATTGAAGGAAGAAAAAGATGATATGAAATTAAGGCATTATGAAGCATTAGAAAAAATGAGGAAAGAAATATTTCTACATAGTGAAAAGACAAATGAATTTGAAAATTTGGTAAAAAGGATAAGAGATTTATCAGATACTGCCACAAAGTTACAATCACGTGAAGGATCAACTATTAGAAGCATAAGTATTTTATCTCCACATGTTAGTTTTGATAGTGAGCCTAAACAACAAACAAGAAGTATATATTCATTAAGAGAGGCTTCTAATATCAGTGAGGAATCAACAACATCTCTTGGTGAAAAAATAAATAGTTTTTCAGAAATGTTAAAGTATAGATCACCTTAGCAATAATAATATATAAATCAATTAACAATATTAATAATAAATATTTAATATATATTAAAATAAACGATGTCGATACTTTCAAACACGTACTAGTATGTAATAAAATGTTATATATATATAATATACATATCTTTCCAATAAAATCAGAAACAAACTTTGTATTATATTTCATTCCTCCCTTATCCTTTGTCTCCTGATATTTAATCTTATTTTTAATAAACTATGGCACAACCAAATTTTAAAACTCAAGAACAAATGAAAAATGAATATCTGAATTCTGGTGAAGCTGAGAAAATTACACAAGAATTGAAGCAAAGACTTGAAGCATCTGGATACAATGAAAAGATAAGGGAAATTTGTAAAGAATATATTCAAAAAAAGGTATGTTATATTTTTTTGTTATTAAAATAAATTTTAAAATTATTTTTAAAGGGAATTAACAATGTATCATTAACCGAATTATTTGAAGATATTGGGAAGGATAGAAGGTTGTCCATAGATCAGGATATTAAAAATGAATTAACAAGAAAAATTCGTGAATTTGTCGAAAATAACATAACACAACCATTTTAAATAAATAAAAGAATTGTTTTTTTACCATTAAAAAGTTTGTTCGGTTATATTTTGGTGTATAAAATTTCTTTTCTTTATATTATTGAAGTGAAAAATTGTTAAATATGAGGTTTAAACAATTTAATTGTATCAAAATAATTATATATGATAAACTACTTTTTGAAATTAAAATAAGTTGTTTGCATAAGCTAATGAAAGTTAGAAGTTTCATTCATTAAATATTTTTTAAATGTAGATATATATATATACATATATATAGTATACTATATCATTAACAAACATGATGTATATATATCACACATACATATATATATTGTCATTACTTTTATAATTATAATTGTATATGTATTGAAAGGATGATAATTTTATCATATATATTAATAAAATATTTTTTTTTTTCATATTGTTAATTTTATGTATAAGGATATTATATTTTTTATTTGTTTTAATAAAATTATCTTTTTATAAAATGGTATTGTTAAATAAATAATGAAATTATTTTAGATATTGACTTTATATGTAAAGAAATAAATTGTAGAAAAAATTTATAAAGAAAAAAAAAACCATCATCATCTGATGGTTTTTAAGTTGTAACAATTCTTGTTTGGTGTCTCTTTTTAAACATTCACATGTATATTATAATGTATAAAGATAACAACTTTCTTTATTATTTTTATTGTACAAGTATACTATTGGGAGGGAATTTTAATAGTGTCCTAACGCGCCTTTCTGTTGAAAATGTATCTGTTTTACGTCTCCTTTATGGTCTTAATATCCCCCACATCGATCATTTATAGAATTTATTAGGTTTATTTATCATAAACATTATATTAATATTATTATTTTATTTATCTATCGATCGCCACCATAACGTATCATTATTTATTATTATATTGGATTGTTTACTATTCATTTTGTCATTATTTCCTATCATTTTTAGACAGCCAAAAACAACGTTATACATTTTAGACAACAAAAAATGGACAAGACTGGATCAACACAGTCAACACCGAGGAGGACAATAAATCATGAGAATTTAACATGCTTGGATTGTGTTCAACTTGGAGAGAAAGAAATGAGTAGTAAAAATTTTTCAATAGCAAGAAATTATTTTCTTAAGGCTATTGAATTGAAAACGAATGATCGTCGATTATTAAATGCCATTTATAGTCAATTGGGTAATTGTTATTTTATTGAAGGCAATTTTGAGGGAGCAATTGAATATCATAAATTTGATAAGTATAATGCTCAGTATGTTTTTTNTTTTTTATTATTTATAATAGTTATTTTAATTATACTTTTTTTAACCGTATAGGGCAATAAAAGATAAATTTGCTGAGTGTAAAGCTTGTGTAAATTTGTCAACAGCATACAGAAATGTAAGATTATATGTGGATGCTAGAAATGAAGCACAAAATTGTGTTTGTTTAGCTAAGGAACTTAATAATAATGTTATGTTGTATAATGGTTTATTAAATCTTGGTTTGGCTTTTCATCTTGCTGCTAGAGATATTGTAAATGAAAAAATGAAAGATATGAGTAGCTCCAATCCATACTCTTTATCACCAATTACAATGACAGATGGTCAAGATAAGGAGAATCATAAAAATTGTTTGGAATCTGCAAGAGATATCTTTATAGAGATGCTTGAAATTGGTACTAATATTAACAAACCAGACTTGTTATTAAGAGCCCATGAAAGAATTGCTGGTTGTTTATATGAACTACGCGAATATAAGGAAGCAATAGAGCACTTTCAAAAGGTAATTTTATTATTATGGTTAAAATAATTATTTTTATTAGGCATTATATCACAGTAGAGGAGTTGGAGCTAAAGCTAAAAATAGACTATTTAACTCGAATATTGGTTCTTGTTATGTTCTTATGAAAAGATATGATGAAGCTAAAAAATATTATACGTAAGTTCTTTTTTTAGAATAACTGTTAATGAGGCTAACTAGTATTAATGATTAGTATTCATAATTAGAATTAATAATTAATATTAATGATTAATGTTAGTTTGATATATATATATATATTCCTATAATAAATAAAAATCTATATAACATATTACAACTTTTTCTCTATTCTAGTGAAGCATTAGAGATAGCGAAGGAACTTGAAAAAAAGCTTCTAATTGCACATTGCCATTTTTCATTGGGATATGTTTTTATATTAAGTCGTGAAACTAAATGTGGTAAGTATTAATTATATAGTAAACATATTCTCATCTTATTTTATAAAATTATAGCTATAAAACATTTCTTACAACATTTTAAGTTGTCTTGTATTAAAAAGGATTATTCTAGTGCTATTCGATCTTGTAGTCAATTAATTACTATATACAATACAGAAAAGGAATATTCAAAAGTATTTTACTTTATAATTTATAATTATCATCTTGCTTCTAAGGTATGTTTTGTTATTTTATATCTTGTTGCTAAGCATTATTATATTTATTTAAATTAATTTTTAGACAGGTTCATCTGAAGTTGTTAATGAGGCTATGAATTGCATAAAATTATTTGTTAAAGATCATTTAAATCTTTTGGGAGATTCTGGTGAAATTACATTAGATAACCCTTTTGATGGCTGTTCAATTTTGGGTTCTGATAATGAGAGATTATTGTCAAAGGATGAACTTTTAAGAAAAGATATTAAAAAAATAATATTTTCGTGTAGTGGTAAGAAAGTTGATGAGGAAGATTGTGGTCTAAATCGTAAAACTATAAAATTGAAAGAGGAAGATGGAAGTGATGGTAATAAAAAGGTAAGTATTATTTTGAAGTGGTATATATAGATATTAAATAAATATATAAAATAAATAACACTACGGTATATTAAATTTTATATAAAAAAATAATTAAATAAAATTTATATCTTACATTATATTTTATAGAAACGTTTGGAGGACTTGGATGAATTTTTTTCATTACAACATAGACTTGGACAATATAATGATCAACGTGTTGATGTTTCAGCCCTAAAAGATATATCAAATTCAAAATCTCAAATAAGAAAATCAATAGGTATGTTTTAAAATAAGTCTATTTTTTGTATCCCACTTAAAAATATTATTATAATAATTTTTGATCATTTAAAATTTTAATTATATTTATTATAACTTACATTACTGTTAACAAAAAAAATCCGTTTAATAAAATTGGGTCCATAAAAATTCTAAGTATAGGAGATACTTAAAGGATTACGTTCTATCTTCTTTTTAATAGAAGTTAATAGAAATTAAAATAAGCTTTACTATATTTCTAGTTTATAATAAAGTGATAAAAGATTTTTTTGTCATTCGCATTTTTATTATAATTTTTACATATTTTTAGGTGCTTCACTTGGACACTCATTTTCTGGATTCAATACATTTTTAAAGAAGGTCGAAGGAAAGAATTTTACATCTACTCCTTTATTTGGACGTAAGGATATTTCTCAAACCGTTAAAATGAGAAACAAAAATGGTTTTAAATTACCCCGATCAACGTCTGCTTACTTGGGATCTGATACATCCTCTTTAAGAGGATCTCTCTTTTCAAATAGAGATAGACACAGTGCGAATTTAGCAAGTAAGTTTTTAAAAAAAAAACCTTTTATATATAAAACAAAAATATATATTTACAATTTTATCAAAATCTTTATATACACTGAGATTATTAGGTTAAGGAAGAAATATTTGTTTATAAAACTTTAAGTGTTACGAATTTTAGCAGATTAAATTACATTATACTTTTAACATTTCATGTTTTTAAACTGGCACTCCATTTTTATACTTATATAGCTTTTCTAACATACTTATTCGAATATATATATACATATATATTGTTATTATTTGAAAAGCCATCTATTGACGTTAAGTTAATGTTGTGAAAATTTGAGCTAATGGGAAAATCTCTTTTTAACTGAAAAAAAAAAATTATTGTCTTTTATTCGTTTATTTTTTTATAAATTTCTTGAACTTTTTCAAAACATTCTGTAATAGGAAAAATCTTTTAAATATTATTATTATGAGACACAAATCCTACATTTTTTTCATAATATTATATATTTATTTTTTTTTAAGTATTTGTTTTTATTAATATAAAAAATTGCTTTCCATTTGAATTCTGTGTTTATTTTCTTACTAATAGCATATATTCATTTTAAATATATAAAAATAATACACTGTAATTATATAAATATAGCATTAATTATATATTTTTATATATCAATAGAACGGAAATGAGTTTTAAGACACGTAAATTTTTTATATTTCCAATCAACTTATTTTAATTTCCTTGAAGTTTTCATTAATCTATATTGTATGTACACCAAAACTTCATTTATTTCCCCAATTTATCTATGATAGGAGGACAAAGTAATTTTAGAAGAAGAATGATAATAAGATTTTTTTTTGTCACAAATGAATTATAAATTTTTATCATTCTATGTTCATAGTAAGGAGATTTGCCTTGGAGAGGACAAATAGTATAAAAATATTGTATAACAAAGAAATTTTATATTATTAATTATTAAAAATTATATTAAATTACATTCAAGTTTTTTTAACAATATGAATATATATTATTTATTGGTCCGAATAGATATAACAAAAGCTGTATCAACGACCCTTTGTTATTATATATATTATATATAATATATATATTATATTTTATTATATTAAAGCTAATATATGTGTGTCACATCATTTTGTTATTATCAAAGACATTTTCTTCAGATAAATATTTTAGCCTGTAGCTATATAGGAATGGTAGTACATATTTTATTTATTTCTTATAATATACTCTTAAATATGAATTTGTAAAGTCTTATTTCTTGTATATAAATATTATAAAAAAATATTTATACTTAAAAATATATATTCAAATTACATGACATTTTAAAAGAGATAAAGAATTTTTAATGTATCAACTTTAGTGATAAAATTATTTAAGTTCCTTATTCCTTTAAGTGTCATGTAATGTATACATTCTTTTTATTATGTTTATATAAATAGAAGAATTGTTAATCTTTATATTTGAGAATCACACAAGAAATTGAATATATTTATAATCATAAAATATCAAAAAATATTTTTTCTTCCTCTATATTTCCTCTACCATGTACTTATGTTGTTCCCTTATTTTTATAGAAACATGTATAAAGTAGATAAAAAAAACTTTTTAATATTTATAACACCTATAAATTTTCATTTTTATTCATTCATATTTATAAATGTCATTTTTAGATACCCAAGAAGATATTCTCGATCAAATAGCTAATTTGCAAGGAAGACGCATGGATGACCAAAGAGCTGAATTGAAGCTACCTGGTCTTAATAGAGACCAATCATCTTCTGTTGAGTAAGTTTTATTTTAAAAAAATAATATTTTAATGGGTTTGGTTATTTATTTTTTTAAAAATCTTCTATAATAACAAAAAAAGTAGTATGTGATAAAATCAATTAACACACACTATATTTATAAAAGAAGTATTTCAATAGAGTCTATTTTTATACAAAGAACCTTTTTTGAAATATATTTCGATGGGTTTTATTTTTTTTCAGTTCATTTTATTTTAGAATATTTTACTTTAATAATATTTTAAAACACATTTTAAACTATATTTTAAAATATTTATAAATCTTATCTTTTCAGTCAAATGAATCAACCAAAAACAACAACAAGTGAAGGAGCTCCACCAGTTTTTGATGATAATATATATGAAATAGTAATAAGATCACAATCATATAGATTAAATGATCAACGTGTTGAATTAGGTGGTAGAAAACCAACAATACCACATAAAGATGTTGAACAATTGGTACAACGTATGCAAGTTGGGAGGCTTGATGATCAAAGATGTCCCTTAAATGTAACAACAGATGAGGAAAAGAAAGTCTCTACAGAGTCCGTTTCTGTTCAAGAAGCTGAAGCATAATTTTATATAATTTTATAATTATATAATTTTTTATTATGTATTTTTAAAACTGTATAAAATTAATTGTATGAATAGGATAGAGAATTACTAAATATACATTACATCTGGATGTATATTTGTCAAACACATTGTGGAGAATAAAAAATTCATTGACAAAATATCCTATTCATTTAACCATACTAATTATTATGGTTTTATTTTATTTTTATTATATATAATTTTAAATTGTACTAATAAAATAATTTTTAACAGAAACATTATTACAAATTTCATCTTCTCCTATTAAGGAGATAAATAACTGATAAATCAAAGTTTGAACTATATATAGTTAAAGCCAATTTTACATAATTGATATCAATTTTTGTTATCTTCTTTACTTAAATGGTATTATTATAAAAAAGAAGACATATTTTATATTTTTTTTTCATTACCAATTCTGTTTAATTAATGTTTCTATCAATTTTCTTCCTATTATTAGAAAATAAAATTCCAATTGATAAATAGCTTTAAATAATCTTTTTTTTTTGATCGACAATAAAAGGAAAAAAGATATAAATATTTTTAAAAAATATTATAAAATTTTCAATTGTTGATACCAATTCATTAAACAAAAAATAATAAAGTGAAAAAAATACATAAATATGTATATATTTATACAACATTCAATTGCCAATCATATTTATAAATAATTTTAAATACATTTTCTACTGTTGAAATGGCCGTAAACAAAAGATTAGTGGTAATTTTTTTGATATTCTTAAAAGCATCATCCAAAAAAAGGAATAAACATTTTTCCTTTCAATCATTCGTATTTATTTATGAAGGTTAAAATTAAAAATTGATTATTGATGACATATGTTAGAAAGAACAAGTTGTAAAAACAGAAAGCTTTTTTNTTTTTTATTGAGATGAAAATAAATATCGATAAATATTCATTTTAAATAAAAATATTTTAACGAAAATATATTTATTTTTAATTTATATTTATGAATGTAATTAAAATTGTTGTAAAAAATCCACTTTTTAATTAAATTTATATGTTAAAATTTAAAAAATAGATTAAAAAAATAGCATCATAAATCATCCCTATTTTTATGATGTTATTAGCATTTTTTAAAAAAATGTAGTAAATAACAGTTGCAATTAGTTGAGGTCATTTACTTGTTTAAAAGATGATGAAAAAGGGATAAAAGCATATGACAGATGTTCCGATCTTATGATGTAGACAACATTGGAAATATATTAGTCATCTTTCATTTTACCTCATTTTTTTACCTTAAAAGGACATGAATGCAAATAGTGAATTAAAAATTCGTCTTATCGATCCAAGAGAAAAGGAAAGGCTTCTGGCTGAAGAGAGACAAAGAAGGAGATTACTTAGAATGAAGGAAGCAAAAGAACAGGCCAATCTTTTCTCTAAAATTATGAGAGAAAATAAAACTAAATTTAATTATGTAAGTTTCTATTCTTCAATATAATATTTCATATAATAATATTTTATAGAACAACAATAAAGAACAACCCTTAAGTAAGATGCATCAAAAATATACTTATAAAGAAGATAATAATTGTGAACAATTATGTCCACGCTTAAAAAGATATTTCCAAATTCTTGAAAGAAAAAATAACAAAGGATGTAATGTACTTATTCCATCTAAATTTAATTATAAAAATCAAATTATAAATAATCTTTTTAATAAGAAAAGTTGAATAAAAATTTGTTATTTTTTGTTAAAATATATTATATAATGTGTCATTAAAATAAAAGTAAAAAGATTGAACGCCTTAAGCAGGATTCGAACCTGCGCGGGCAGAGCCCAACAGATTTCGAGTCTGTCCCCTTAACCACTCGGGCATCAAGGCCGAGTCAAAAGAATTTTCTATGATTACCTTACTCTCCAATTAAAACATAAATATTAAAGTACTTTTGAATGAAAGTTTTTTTCCTTCATTTCCGGTAAAATTTAATCATAAATAAAAACTTCAAGATGTCAAGTACATTAAATTAAATTTGGAGATATTAACAAATGTTTCAACGAGTTTTATTTATAATTATTATAATTAGTAGAAGATATAATGGATAGAACAAAATCTTGACCTACAAATATTAATAAAAAAAACATTACAATAATTGTCATATAAAAGAAAAGGTAAATAGAAAAAATTATCAAAATTATTAATATGCGTATAATTTTCTTACTTCTAATATTGTCTCATATTGCTATCTTAAAATATTCAAAGAAATCCTTTTATAGGGAAGTTGATTTAAGGAAAAATTACAATCCAGCATTTATACTAAATTATGATTACCTATCACAACCTTTATCAGAAGGACCAGTGACATCAACAAATGGTGATGTAAATATTGTGGTTCCAAAATTTAAGCTACACGCATGCCTTATAGGAAAAAATTTTAGTAACATGTTATGGTCTCTATTTTGTTATCTCTATGATGAAAAGGCATTTACTAAAAAACATAGATTTCTAAAAGAAAATTATTGGGGAAAGAATATTTGTTCCAAGAATATAGTTGAAAGTAACTTTAAAAGAAGTGCTATAAAATATAATAAAAGGAGGTTGATAAGATTTGAAAAAGAATGGAAACATATTATGGTTATCAGACATCCCATAGATAGATTCATAAGTGCTTTTACGTCATTGTGTACCAGTCAGCATTATAATGCTAATTCATATAGAGCATGTTTTACCTGTGGAAATGATATGAAATGCTTACTAAATAATATACATTATAAAATGAATTCTTTTCTTACAAAGAATGAAAAAGTTGATCATTTTTTGGTTTATAATTTCTTCCCCCAAACATGGTAAGAGTTTCTATTAATTTATCATATAAATTATTTTAGGCAATGCCAATATCATGAATATAAAAGACATTACATAACAATAAAATATGATTCATCAAACTTGGAGTTATTTTATGAAAATTTAATCTCTTTGTTAGAAGAACAAAGAATTTCAGAGGGTACTGTTGCGTACATAAATAATGAAATTAGGAATACAACTGGAATTTTGACAAAAAAACACAAGGATCTTAATAGTTATTACAAATCAGAGATATATAATGATCCGTATTTATTAAAAATGATTTCTATCATATATTACAATGATTTTAAAGAGTTTAACTTTGATTATCCATATCCAAAAATTAAAATTTAACCTTACTAATAAATAAATAAAGTCTAACTACTTTTATTTAATTTGTTCCAAACATCAAAGATTAGAAATTATATTAAAAAAAANAAAAAAAATCTCAACGTTTTTATTCACTCCTTTAAATAGTCATCTTTCCAAAAAATTTCTTAACACGCTCCAGCATGTTTTTTAAAGTGATTTGTAAATATGAATTTTTAAAGTATAATAATCATGTCTACAACAGATCCTTCTACCTTTCAAGAAATGCTTGAAGTAATTGGTGAAAATTACAAGAATATATGTGAAAAGTGTGATGAAGCTTCCGTAAGTTTTACATTTAATTCTATTAACAAATATTTTTCTTTAGGATTCATATTATTTGAAGAATGAGTACTTGAAAGAAGCATTGCCAAAAATACAAGAGAATATAAAAAGATTAAAATTATTAAAAGAAAAACTTTCAGACATTAGGGAATCAGACAATAATATACTTTCCAACTTTATAACATCCATATCAAGGAATCCTAAAGTTGAAGAACAGTACAAGAAACTTCTTGTTTCGCAACAAAGGATGGAAGAATGTAAACAAAAATATTTGGTAAAAGAAATAGAACAAAATATATTAGAATTATTAACATTCAAGAATTATGATTTAATAACAAAGAAGATTCAAGAAAATGAAAAATTTTTGAAAGAAACACCAGAGTTTAAAGAAAATTTGATGGAAAAATTTGTTAAAAATTGTTCTACTCTTCTTGAAGGAATTCAATTTCCATTTGATGAAGAAATTGATATAACTGTTCATTCATCATCAATAGAAGAGATGGAATCAAATTTTAAATTGATAAATATTTTATCAGATAAGAAGGAACTTGAGGAATCAAAAATTATAATAATTATATTTGACAAAATTAGGGAGAGATTTAATTTACATTTCAATACTAAAGTTATTACAAACGATTCATCGAAACCTGAATTACTATTGACAGCTTTGAATAATTGGTATTCTTCAAATATTATAATTATTAAAAAATTATTATTAAGTATTTATAAAGGAAGTGATAACTTAATTGATAAGGTATATAAAGAATTTTTAATATCACTAGGAATTAAAAAAATAAAATATTGGTTAAAATATGATGATATAATAAATGATCCAGAAAAATTTGGAAAATTGTTAGATACAATAATTATGGCAATAACCGAATATGATGGTTTATATTCAATAAATGAAGATTCAACTAAAAAATTACTATCAACATTTTATGAGGAAGAAGGTATACTTGAAAAGTGGCTATGCATGGAGAAAGTTAATTTCAAAATTGTAGCAAATAAATATTTAGATAAATTATCAAATGATGAAATAGAGAAGGAAAGAGATGAATTTGACAATGATGCTTCAACAATTTTATATGTTATTCAATCATCAGTACAGAGATATGAATTAATATCTGATTACAATGTTAAAAAACAATTTTTATCCCAATTAATTGAGAATGTATATAAATTTAAAAATAGATTATTAAATATTGAAGAAAACGAAGTCAATTGTGTCTCACGAGTTTGTATTAATATTGCTAATATTGTCATTAAAATCCATACAACATTAAAAGAGATGGAAATCTATATTTTTAATAACAATGAAGAAATATTTACAATAAATATAAATATTGATGATAAAGATTTAACATATGATGATGTTGTATATGATTTGAAGGAGATATGGTTAAGATTAGTTGATGTTCAATGTTGTGAGTTATTGAGAACTTTAGATAAATATTTTATTACATATATTGATGAAAGATGGCATGGTATGGGAAGAAAAAATGATCATATTATTGATAATAATACATTAGAAATAACTGAATCATTTTTACCATATATCTATCAATTGAAAAATCTTTATTTTAGGATGGAAAAGATGTATCCTTCAAGATGGTTAGAAATAATAATTGATAAAATGAATTACAAATTATTTACAAAATTTATCAATGAATTTATTATGAAAAAAAATTTTAATGAATATGGTGGAAAACAATTGTTACATGATATTAAAAATGGTTTGATCGTCATGCTAAGTGATATCTTCTTAAATAATGAAAATTTTGGTTCATTTAAAGATAATATTTTATGTAACAGTCAATATATCAAGCTATTGGATTATATAAATCTTTTATCATTACATCCCGCTGTAGGTGTTTTGTTAAAAGAGTCGGCTAGAGATAACCCTGATGAAATTCTTATTCCAAAACTTGAAGAGTTTAATTTTACCGGTATTGTTGGTAGAGAAGAAATTTTAATGGTTTTAAATAGAAAGTGTGATCTTTTGTCATAACATTAAATTTTGTTTCTATTAATTAGTGTATCTATTCTTTTCATCACATTTATATAATAAAAAAATATTTCTTTTCTAATTACACATATCTTCGATGCATCGTTTTAAAGTGGATGTGTCCTATCAATAAAAAAAAACGTTCAACACTATCATGATCTTTAATTTGTCTATCTAATACCCTTTTAAAATTATACGAAGTGTCTATTTATTGCTTTATTCTTTTTGACACTATCACTTCTCCCTCTCTTTGTAAATTTGTGGTCATTTATGTTAACACCTTTTTCCAAATTATTTATTACACCCCTATTTTTTAGTCTATTTCTCCCACCTAAAGTCATTCCATCATGTTATATGCACCAAGACAATATTAATGACCAATTTTATAATTGTTAAAATTTCTTATAATTTCATATCACCATTATTCATTCTTTATAATATTTTTTAGATTACTGCTTTACCAAAATTTGATTAAAAATTTGTTCTATACATTTACTACATTTAGAGCTTTTTTTTCCTCTATATCAGTTACAAAAAATATATCATTCAAAAATTATTTCACTTCTTAGATATAGCGACGCGTCGCTGTTCCGTTTATGAGAACTATTTAAATGTCTGTTTTTTGTGATAACAATACATACTTACATAGTGTAAACTCATCATTTTTTTTATAGATAAAGATGTCTGATTATGTCGATTCAAACTTTATCAACCGTTTGCCTTTAACGGATCCAATTCCATACTTGGAAGAATTTAGGAAACTACTTTTGACTATGCACTACGAGGATGGTATTTTCATGTGTGCCGCAAATCAACAATGTTATGGTAATAAGTTAGTGTTATCATTGTTTAGTAATGTCATCAAAGCAGCCATTCTTGATACGTCTAATGACTCTAACGCTAGTAAGTATTTTTTTTGTCTGATGATTTTTTTTTAATGAATTTTGTAGATATTATCAAAATCGAGACTATATCCGAGTACGAATTTAAGGTATTTAAATATTTTGTATATCAGAATGAATTTCTGCCTGCTGAGGATATGTGTTTGTATTATGAATTGTCCCATGTATTTAAGTCTGAATTTCTTTTGGTAAGGTGTTGAAATTAATTGTACTTACTAATTCTTTATTATAGGAAGCTGTATATAGATATGTTTCCAAGGAAAAGGATGACTTGGATGAGTTACTTAATTTTCTCCGAGTTCAGTTTTTAAGACAAGATAAGGGTTTGCTTCAGGTAATATTATCTGCACGAAAAATTTCTTTGGAAAAGTTAAGAACTTCCACTACTGTTATGTTAATGGAAATGGAACAGTTGCAAAGGATTGATTATAAAGCATTGATTAAGTCTTGGAATTGCTTAGATGCCTTAACGTTTATAGAATGTTGGATTCATGGAGATTATAGTAAACGGAGTGTATATAAAGGGATGCTTTATTGTAATGTTGATCTTTCTACATTTGATACACATGGAGTATTGACTTTACCAAGCAATATTTTTTACAATATTATTAATTTATGTAAAGCAGAGGAACAACTTTCATACGTTCAACAATTCAAGAATTTAAGGGCCGGCATTTATTCGTACAAAGAAAAAAATAATACATATGGATTATATCACTGTGACATTGATTACTTCAGATGTCATAATATTAAAAAATTGACTATGGAGAAGGGCGATGGGCCATGGTTTGAATTTGTTATTAATTGGTTTTCTTTTAATGAAGCTGTTAATATCAAGTATCTACCTGAAATGTTAAATTATTTGGATTTTACAAAACTTGACAGATCATTTGTAGAAAGGTGGATAGAAAATAACCCAACGATCAAGAATAATAAAGACGTTTATAGATTTTTTATAAACAAAATTTATGGATTCAAATATATCATGGATAATTATTCCATAAATCAATATGGAAATGCCTTGAACAATGATGATGTCTCTGTTCTCAAACGCAATGGTATTGAATCAACGAGTCAAATATCTAATGATGGTATGTTTGGGGAAAGTACTCAGATGCCTAATATGTACATAGAGGAGGAGACTGAGATTTATGGTAATAATTTGTCGAAAGATACGGTATTCGCAAAATATCTTTCTGACGACACTAATAGTACAATTGAGTGTGACAAACTTTATGCAGATATTGATATTAAAGAAATGAGGAATGTTTCCGAAGTTTCATGTAGTACTTCAAGTGAGGAGAAGATATATTATGGGCCAGAAGTTGCTGTATCTCAATTAAATAATAATGTAGATGAAGTCGAGGATGACGTTTTTATAGAAGCTAAAGAAGATCAAAAGGTAAAAAGTAAGATTTGTCCAAAAAGAAATGTTTCTGTCAAAAGAGTCTCAACACAATCATTACCTGAACCAGAACTTTATGGGAATAGAAGAGCTAGACGAAGTGCAAATCAGTCACTTCGTTCAAAAAAGGATTCTGTACAAAGTGAAACTAAGATGCCTATTTTTAGAAGTAAGAAGAGGAGTACCGAAGATGTTAAAGTTTTAATGGTTGGTGGTGAATCTGGTATTTCTAAAGAGGAATTGAAACCAGCAAGAAACTTATTTTATTCAAGTATTAAGGGAGAATATGAGTACTTTGCTGAATTGAATCGAGATAGAACTTTAACAAAGATATGTAAATATGAAGATAATCTATTTGCTGTTGGTGGAAAGAATTATGTTAATAATAAATGGGATTCTGCTTTAGAGTTATTGTTGTACAACAAGGAAAAGAATGCATGGATCGAAATGGATGTTTGCCTTGATTATGACAGGGCTGAGCATGATATCTCTGTCATCAATGATAAGATGTATATTATTGGTGGAAATATTGAAAAGGAGGATAAATATGGTGTTTTGATGTATGATTTTAATACGGAACGTTTTACTCCAATTGAATCTTCATCCAATGAAATTGTATATCAACATACCAACATTGTAAAAAATAACGCAATCTATATTGTTGGTGGATATAAAGGAAACCAAACAAAATTAATTCAATTTTTTGATCCCAGAATTGGAAGATTTGAATTGTTACCAACACCAGTTTGTTCACATTTGCAATCTGCTACAGTTTTATACAATGATATTATCTATTGTGTTGGTGGAAGGAAGGGGTCAAAATCAACCTCAAATCCAAGTAGCAATTTGGATTTCTTTGACATTCGTTCTGGTAAATGGGGATCATTGGCACAATTACCAACTGCTCGATATGCTTGTGGGGGAAGCATTATCGATGATGAGATATATGTCTTTGGTGGAGCTTGTAAGAATGGAGGTACATTGAAGATAGTTGAAAAATACGATATACAATCTGATAGATGGTATCCCGTTAGAAGTATGGTTGAAGAAAGAGGATTTTTTGGAATCCATTATATATAATTTTTTAATAAATTTTTTTTTATAATTTTAAGCGTACCTGCTATGTATTTAGTTATTAACTATGAATAAACATAATAAATTGTCTAGTTTTATATTTTCTATAATTGACAGTAAAGTTTTAAGATATATAGAATAATATGATCAGAATTTTTAGAAANAAATATATAATTTATCAACAAACGAATAAAGTAGCTGTGTAATGTAAAAATATTTTAAAATTTATCTTTATTTTGTATCTATAATATCTTTATTGAAAATGATTTAGAATTAAAACATTTCATTAATTTATCGTGACGTTGTAGTATTAAGTTTAATACTTAAAATTATAATATGTGTCCGTATTTTTGTTACTTTTTTTAAAAATATTTAAGAAGATTCAAAAAGTATTTTAGTATCTAGATGTCTCCTAAAGAATAGTATATGTCGGTTTTTAAATATATATTTATGACGACTATTTATAAAAAAAAACGGAAGTATTTTTATAAAATATTCTCCATTTTCATAATTACAAATAAATTTTAAATATGACAAATCAAAAAACATTAAATAGAAGATGTCACTTGTGTTTTCCTTTAAAAAAAGACATACAAAATGGGAAAAAATTGATCTAATAATTGATATGATTAAAATTTAGTTATGAAAAGAAATGTTTTTCAAAGTTTATCAAAACTGTCAATATAAAACTTAAACATTAACACATCCTTACTTTTAAATTATTTCCCATGATTTAAAATATATTGATCCTCTAGCCAACAGTCATTCGTAAAATTGACACTCATATAGAGGAGTTCATCATTTCTTTATTATTTTAAAAACATTACACCTATCGTCATCTACGACAAGAAAAAAGTTTAAATGAAAAGCCTTATTATAACAAAAGGTAGAGTCATATATATAATAATTAAGTGTATGAGTGTCTGAAAAATTGAAACTGCTACTCATTTTACGTTGTTCCCCTCATGTTGTTTACTAGCATGATAAGATAATAGATGTTGTCCTTTATAATACCTTCAACAATATGTATTATGTTGTAACATAACATTTTTTAATTAAAGTTATTTTAGATTTTAATATCTATTAAATAATGGAGAAGAATATTTATATTAATTCATTGCTATTTTTTATTCAAAACTGTTATGACATGGATAAAGAGGCAGGAGCAAATGAAATAATCAATTTTTTTAAAGATGAAGAAATTGAAGAAGCCAAAAAAATGTTGATATCATTGATAGGAGATAGTCAATTACTAAACAATTATGACAATAATCTATATTATATATACAATCTCTTGCGTACCAACTTTATAATGAAAAAAATGGAAGTACCTATATTTGTAGTTGCAAATATAAATTCAATACCTAGGGACTTATTAGGCTCAATGGATTTATTCTTCAACACATCATCCTCTAAATATTCAGAAAACTTTGACGTAAGTACAGATATGAAAGAAGATAACTTGTAAGTTTGTAAAACATTAATATATATATAGAATGATATACCTAATCTATATATGTTATATATTAGGTTTAGCAAAGAATTATCGTCGAAGGATACCTTCATGGCCTTAACACCTCCTATGTCGTCATTTGATAGGTCACCTCCAAATGAAGATACTGAGTATAAAAAATCAGAAACTTATGACTTTCACAAGTCATTCATGTCTACTAATATTATGGATAATAACAACTCTACTTTTGATTCATTTTTAACTTTATTACAAAAAAATTTATATGCTAACAATACTAATGTTGAAAACAGGAATAATGTCTATGAAAATAATTTCAAATTATTTGAAGATATAACTAATGATTTTCCAAATAATAATTCTATCAATAATCTAACATCTCAATATCGTATCTCATTTATTCAAAATATGTTATCAGTTATGATGTCCAATCAAATGATTACCTCTAATGAAACTTCAACTAACAATATCCAACCACAATTATTTATACCTACCCAAAATGACTTAAGTAGTATAATAAAGTATGTTTTTAATATTTTAATTGTCAAATTAATTTTTTTAGTAATGGTCAAATATTAAACAAATTAACAAAAGAACAAGAATTAAGTCTATTAAAAATATCTTCAAATCAAAAACCAGTAAAGAAGGTTCAATCAAATAGATTATTATTATCTCAAAATAGTGAGATTAATGATGAGAAACCATATAAATGTGACTATCATAATTGTTTCAAAACATTTGCTAACAAACATCTTCTTAAGAAACATCAATTCACACATACAGGAATTAGACCACATGGATGTACATTTTGTGGTAAAAGATTTAGTAGAAGAGACAACTGTTTAAGACATGAAAGAAGTCACATCAATGAATTTGCTAGATTATTTTGAGATAAGAATAGTATTTCATAACTAAAGTATTACTTATCATTTAAATAGTTTTTGTAAAATTATCATTATTCCATTGTTATATTTAAATAACAAATATTTTTTGTATACACAAAAAATTTTCTTTATCTAAAATTATATATACATCTAATGATTCTCAAATTACACTTTTTATAGACAAAATAGGTTATCATTATATAATTATATTAACTTTAACAATTTTTATTAAAAATCGTGATTTAAATAAAATAAAAGTTGATACATCTTTCATATCTGTTAAATAGTAAAGATTACCAAAAGTAAATATAAATATACCACTTCATAAAGCTGAATACATATATATATATATATATAAATATGTCAACTAAGATATTATTTCTATATCTTATACTATTTTATTGATCAATATATTAATATTATTATGAGAAAATTAATTAAAATAAATGTGAAAGAACCACAAAAATTGGAAAAAATAAGGATAAGAATATGTACATTTATTGAATGTTCTATATGTTTATTTATAACTTGGTTAGTATTATCACTACTATTATGTGTAGGATTTTCATTATTAATATATTTTTCATTCCTCGACCTAACAAATTGGATACCGATACCAAAGGAGATACCAAATAATAATATACCATTATTATATGATATAGAGATTCAATTTGATGCATCAATATATGAACCATTGACAACATTTTCAGGAACAGGTGTAATATTATTTAAATGTACTAATGAATGCACAAATTATTTTTATATAAATATTGGTAAAAATTTAATGGTAGAAGATTATAACATCCATAAATTATCTAATAATAATGATTCAGTTGAAATTATTGGATCACGTTACCAATCTTCAAATGAAATCAAAACATTTGTTATTAATGAAAAATTTGATCCTAACTTTAATTATACATTTTCATTTAATTTTTATGGTAACATTAACAACACTATTTATGGCAAATTATTTTCATATACAGGAGTATTTACTCCTAAAAGTTATGGTATTCTATTTGGTATACCTGAAGATGTAAATCATGGATTAAGATATTTAATACCTTCTTTTGATAACGTCAATTTTGTGTCACCATTTAGATGGTCTATAATTAGAAGAAGTGAGATGAAATCTTTTACTAATTCTATAATATCTTCCTCACAGGTTTATGATGGCTTATATTTTAAGGATGTGTTTAAAGAAACTATTCCACTAAAGACAGTTGATAATACCATTATAATATATAATTGCGATTATAATGACGAAAGCAATATTGGAAGTAATGTCAATATTTCATCATGTTTTCGAACTTCAGCGCTTGAGAAGCTTATTTCTATTGATAGAATTATACAATTTATGTGTGAGGAATCTTATGATATTGGAAAGATGGATGCCATCATCATTCCTGGTGTTCAGACTATCTACAAGCCCGGTATCGGTATTTTGAATGAAGGAGAAACTATTAGTGAAGCGAAAACATTAAGTAATTTAGGTTTTAAAGAAGATTGAATATACTTAACTGTGCTTATGTATATATTTATTTTCTGTTATTATTTTTAAATAAAAATTATAAATATTATACATTTTATATCATAACAAAATAACTCATGATACTTTTAAAAAATTCTTAAAATTACTAATATTTAGAAAAAATGATTCATAATGGGAATTTTAAATGTCACTGTTATTAAAAAGTTCAATAAAAAAAGTATAAAATGTTTTAACTTTTTTAAAAAAATAAATTATCATTTTTGTTAAAAATGACAATAAAAATTTTATTATTTTCTTTAATTATCCAATTAATACTCAATCTAGTATCACCAGCTCCAACAGTGTATATTAATGGTCAACCATTCAGCAGGATAAGAGATCAGTTAACACAACCAATATTTGAAGGAGTATATTATGATGGTTCTTCTTATGGAGATATCAAATATACTGATAAGCCTGCTCAAGTAAACTCAAATAATAAAAACCATAATTATCACTTTACTGACTCCCCATTTAGAATTTTATCATCAGACTTTTACATCAGATTAAATGGAGGATCTTATGATTGTAAGATGGATGAGATAATTAGTAAATGTGGTTTGATTCCATTATATAGTTATAAAGATTCAAGATATCAAAATTCTTTAATGTATGTAACAAGTGATTTGGATGTACCTGTTGTTGATAGAAATAAGAAGATTACACTTGTAGGTTATGTTGCTAAAGAACAACGTTGTGGAGCTAAAGTAGAAGTTGATAAAATTGTTGTAAATTATCGTAATCCTTATACAAGATTAATTCCTCACTCTGCTGTCACACAACAATATGGACCAAACTATATGTATTTCAATGAACCTTATATTCAAAAAACTAAAGGTTTCTTTTATGCATGGGAACCTATTGGTAATACAAAAAGTTTCCAAGCTATGCGACAAGACAAAGTAAATGGCGATAACACTTTAGTCGATGGTGGTGTTTCACCTCAAAGTATTGTCTGTCTTGGGAACCGCATTGGTGGTTAAATAACTTTTTATGATTTGATGTTATATTCTCCTTAAATAAATTCTTTTTATTTGTTTACTCATCACAAAAGAAACATTAAGAATATAGAAAAAGCAAACAATAATAGTAATATTAAGACTCATTTATAAACATATCTCCTACAACAAAGTTTGTTCCTTATTTTTTTGAATATCGTGCTAGCATTTTTTGATTATTACCTTGTCTTTGAAATAATTTAATTAAAAAAATGTTATTGAAATATTTATTAATATTGTTACCAACATTTATCTTTATTAACTCAACATCTCTTCCAACAAAATGTGAGTCTTGTGCCATCATTGCTAGAGAATTTAAAAATGAATTACTTAAGATCAAAAGTTTACCAGAAAAAATTGCAAGTTTTTTTTATCAATTAATTATTTATTGTATATCACATTTTAGAATAGAGTAAAAGGTGAAGAATTATTTTTAGAATTAAGTGATCTTGTATGTAACAATATGTTAAAGTATCGCCTTGATCCATCTAATGGTGAGGGACTTGATAGATTCGTCAAGGGAACTCCTGAAGCATTGAAGCAATTGAAAAAAATGGCCAATAATGGTGTTAAAGTAAGTTTTTCAATAAATAATTCATCAAACAAAGATCCCTTAATATAATTTTATTACTAGAAAACTTAAATTATCTATCCTATTATTATTAAAAAAAAGGTATTATTAAATAACTTGAACAATAGGTTTTATTACTTATTATATTATTCAATACCAAATTATATTAAAAAAAATTGTTGAGCAATTAGTTTATTTTACTTGAACAGAGTTATATAATAATAATAATAGACAAATTATTAACGCAAATAAATAACAAATGTATATTATAACCACCTTTACTTCTTGTTATCATAATTTATTTTATTATCTATTCATAAAAATCATAATAATATTATTATTACCCAAATAACATTTCCCTATGTTCTGAACCCACTTAACTAAAGGTCCTTTTTTATAATTGATTGTAATGGGGAAGAATGGAATATATATATATATTTATAATCATTAATTGATATACACGTTAAATATAATTAAAAATTGTCATAGAATAATTTTTAAACATTGAATCACAACTAGTTTAAAATATATATATTTAATTATATTCCAATTTCTTATTAAACTTTTAACAATATTTAAAAAATATCAACTTCTTTTTCAATGGAATGACAATGAAGGCATAAAAGATATATCAATAAAGTTTAGTTAATAAGAAAAATGTATACTATTTATTATTCCATGAAATAACAAGTCCCTTTCTCTTTTTATGATAAATGTTAACTACCAAAATGTTAAACTTTTTATTAAACACTAATATGTGTATTCAGCTTCTTCTTCTTCTTCTTCTCCTTCTTAACCAATTATAATATTCATGGAACAGATGTGTACGACTAACGTGTATATTATATTTTGGTTGTGAAAATTATATTATTTGATAAAAAGATAAACACATGGAGAAATGTATAATATTTATAAATTTTAAAGTTCATTCAAACATCTTATATATATATATATATATCACATAACATGGAGACAGGCACATAGTATACTTTTAAATTAAATTAGTCAAAATTAAGTTTTGAGGAGATTTTTGACAATAATCTAGTTTTTTGATTATTAATATTTTTCTCTCTCTAAATACAATTAGTTAAAAGTTTTTGTTATATAAATATTATTTAATAACTGAACCAGAATAAAGGAAGGAAACAAGAAGTGATGTTAATAATTTTTTCTTTTCAAAATATATCACGGTTATGCTTTTATAATATAATTATTTTTTTTTGTTATTATAATTTTTAGAGATGACTTTTAAGACCTTATTATTTATTCAGATAGAAGAAGATTATATTATTATCATGGGCTATACTAATCTTCATGTTACAGTATATTTTATATCTTAGTTTTAAATATAAATAATACGCTCTACTCTATCTTTTGTTGTAATGATAAGTTTAAAGATGAGAGATGCAAATAAATAGATATGTATATACGATATATTCTTATCTTTTTAGGTTACAATGGATGTGCCAAAAGAATTGTGGGATAAACCTGGTGTTGAGTCATCAATTTTAAAGCAACATTGTGAAACAATTCTTGAAGAATATGAAGATATAATAATTGATTCCATCAGGAATAAGGCATCTTTTGAAATTTTCGTATGTACAATTGAAATGAAATGTCAAAGATTTTATAACAAGGATACTAAGAAGGAACTTTAAAATATATTTAATACACCATCTCTTAACATAATTCATTACTTATCTTTAATTTATAATAAAATTTATTTTTTTATTCTTAAATAATAATTATAGTAAAATACATATATGAAACAAAAATAATGATAAAAAGAAAGTTTAAAATAATAATTATCAATATATAAAAAGTAATTCTAATAATAATCTATTTACATTGAGGATACACAAGTGACAACGTTTTTATTTATTTATTTATTCCATTCTTGATAACATTGTTTGATATAAGAAGTCCCACCATATATATATAAATTTTACCAATACATAATTGATCAGTACTTTTCCTTTGACATAATTTATATATTATAAACATTTCAACCCTATTTTAATTGTAGCAATATAATATTTAAATCTTATTGAAAAAGAAGAAATTTTTTTTTCCTTTTCTTATAATTACATTTCACCGGTCTTCTTGTTGTACACTTGAAAATATTTTTTTAACAAAAAAAAATACATATACAATATATAAATACATTCAAAGAAGTTCAGAGAAATGCCATTCTTTAAATATGTATATATACTATTTTCTTGGAATGTTACAATATTTAATTAATTATATAAGAATATTATCATTTTTTCTTTCTTCCTTCCTTTCCTTTTTATATATACTCCAATATCCTTATATTATTTTTTTTTAACGTGTACATATAAATAATTTAAAAAAAAATAATAATAATTATTCAAACTTCCTTCTCATATATTTTAAATATATATATATATATAATAATAATAGTAAAAAAGCATGTGTCTAATATTTTTTGGAAAAATTTAAATAATAAAAAAATATTATATATATAACTATACATATATATAAAACTTTTATTGTTTCGAGGTTGCTGAGATTGCCTGATCATTACCTACATTATTACTATTCATAAGACCAGCTAAACTAGAATTATTTTGTAGCATTGCAGCATAATGTATCCATAAATTATCCATACCACCTCCTTGATTTTTACTATTATTACTAGCAACAGCAGCTGCTGCTAGGCCCGCTGCAGTGTTAATATTTGAAAGATTTAATGGTGATGATATTGAGGATCTAGATAAATTACCAAATGGTGTTGCAAATAGAGGACCATTATTTGTATGGCTAAGTGAATGTCCTGGTGTCTGGTATGGAGTCCCACCTATACCTCCATTACTACCAAGAACACTATTTTGTGTTCTACTAGGTCTACCTTCTCTTAACGTCCAATTGCGAACTTTGGCATTGTTTTTTAAATGTGATAGCAATAATTTTGCTTTTGTTAATTGTTGTTCATCAGATAAATTATCCCACTTAAAATATGTCATAGTTGTTTCCACTACTAGACGTATTTTTGGTAATTGACGTGATAGTAAGTGATTTGCTGATTCCCCATGGAATGTTCTTAATGATATTTGAACATTCTTCAATTCATCATCTGTTACTGATTCACGTAATATTTGCCAAGCAAAAACCTATAATTATAAATATATATATATATATATTATTTTATTTTATATATTTACCTTTGGTTGAGTTGATTGAAATGATCTTGCAGCCTTCTCAGCAGCTCTTCTAACAGCACCCTCTGGAAATCTATGTTCCATTGATAAAATGATTTGTTTTTGTTCATGTGTTAATCCACCACATTTAGTTGTTGTATTAATATTATCAACAATTTTAGTTGATATAGGTGTTGATGGTGTACAAGTGTTAAGAAATGTTGAGTTAATTAATGATAGACCCGCATTTAAAGGATCATTTTCTGTACCATCATCATCCATATCCTCTTTCATATTTTCATCACCTATCTCACAACAATCGTCATCGTCATCGTCTCTCGTAACACCAGATATATCAGAGGTATTTTTGGAAGAGGGTGATTTTTTACTGTCATCACAACCAGACATATCATCTGTGGCTGAGGATGGAGATGGGTTGGAGTTATTCATTATTGATAAACTATTATCACCATTAGAAGATGAGGGTGATGATCTACTATTTTTTGAATTATTATGATGCAAAATGTTATTATTATCAATAATATTTTGATGTCCATTATTATCATTACTATTATTAGAAGTAATTTGTTGGCATGCTGCTAATAATGATGATGTAACAGATGTAGGAAATCCAAGAAATGAGTTAGATATTAACATTTGATTTAAATTTGTATTATCATTATTATTATTATTACTGCTATTATTTCCTGGTGTCAATTGTTGTTCACTGGAGGATGGTGTAGACACATTTCTCTGTGACTCATTTACATTTGATGTTGTAGATGTTGTTGGTAGTCTTTGTGATAATAATTCCAGAACGAAAGACATCTTACAATCAAGATCATTTAATCTAACATATATTGTGTTTAGTAATTGTTTTGAATCCACATCCGTTATTGGTACTTGATCACTTGAATAGGGTAATGCCATCTTTCTATTACTTTGTCAATTTTTATGAGGATACTTATATCATAAAATATATATAAATTTTTTTCAAATATATATATTCCAAATTGAAGAAAGTGATAGATAAAAATGTAAGCTTACTGATAGAATTTTTAATACTCAATTAGGTTGACTAAATAATATAGTAAAATAGAAACTAAGTAAATAAAATGTTTTATAAAAAATATTTAATAATAAAATATGTAATATATCTATAAAGAAAAGTATACATTTAATAATTTTTAATATAAATCGTTTTAAAAAATTATAGTTAACATTAAGTTTTAACGAATGATAGTTTGAGAAATGTTATTATAAGTTATGTTATAGAAGGGATAAAGATAAAAATATATGTATACATACATATATGTATCCATTTTATATTTTTTCGGTTACTGTGGAATTGAAGGCAAAAAATAAAGTTTATATACACATTCATATATTGTAGGATAGAAGTACAATGGTGCACGAAACTTTAAACACGCATATTACACTTTTATTCTTATAAAAATATAATTTATCATAAAAGATATCTTTATGAAAAATGTTTATAAATGTTTATATTTTAATAAGGAAAAATATAAAAAAAAAGAGAGGCGGTATGAATATATATTAGTTAAGATAAAAAATATATTTTTTCGAATTTATTATATTTAATTATTGAACATAATTCTTAAATAGTTATCAGTTGAATAATAAAAAACTTTCCTAATAACAACAAATAAAGGCGTAACTTTTTGATTGAATAAAATTTTTTAATATAATTATGGGCCTTCCTTAAATAACAATAATATGTTATCAAAAAAGGTTCATATAAAATGAAGACACGTTGATGTTAACAGAAAGAATCTTAGGAAGTGTATAATACAAAATGAGAATGTTCCTTAATATATTGTTGTTATAAAACAATAATAATATTAATACTTACATATGTGAAAAATAATATAAATTTTTGTAATAAAAAAGTTTTATATAATAATAATTTTGTTATTAAAAACATTATTTTATATAAAATAAGTTTCATTCTCAAGTATAAAAGTGGAAATAATACAAGTTCTCATACTTTTTACAATGATAATAAATAAAAATAAATATTAAAAAAACAAAAGATAATCATCTATGATGGAGGAGGTTCTTGATTTTTTTTTCAAAAGATATTATTATACAACAATATTACTTTTAAAAATCAAATGCTTTTCCTTTATCATTTTTTATCTAATGAGATATTTAATTAAAAGTTAACATATTTTTGTTTAATTAGATGATTACAAAATGATATAAAATATGATAATAAAAATTCTTTCAACTTTTATTATTTATGAAGAAGTTTATATAACTGTGTGAATGTAAATATTAAGATTAATATATCTAAGATACAAAATATTAATTAAGTATATCCACACATTACTTTTTAACATTTTTTTAATAATAAGTATATATATATATATATATTGTTAATTAATATATTCACATAATTTTTAAAATGTAACTATTAAGTTACAATGAAAATATACTTACTAACTTGAAGAAATAAAGATGTGTATAAAAATTTATATTTAAAAAAGTTTTTTCAAATATATATATATTATGCCCCATCAACTTATCATCATAATATTTTAATAGATTATTATTATTATAAACTAATAACTCAAAAATTTGAAACTTAAAAATTTTGTTATATAATAAAGATGTCATGATTCATGATAGATATGTCTATGACTTTAAAAATAATTTTGATAAATGTTTGATATATAAGTTAAACCTTAAAATATATAATAACATTTTGTTAATAATTAATTTTTCTTTTAAACATAATTATTATGAAAGAGAAAAATGATTTTTTTAAATATTTTTCAAGGACAGGAACTGTATATACATATATTTTTTTTTTAAACAAATGTATAAAAAGTAAATATCCAGAAGGAAAAAGAGAATTAATTTATAACAATTAATAATTTTAAATAAATTATGGATGGGAGTAAAAATAATTAGTATAACAAAAGATTTGGAAACTTTTTTAAGATATAAAATTAAATCATATACAGATATAGAAAATCTTTATAAAATAATCCAATTATTTTGGTTAACACCAAATTATGAACAAAAAGATTAAGGCTTTTTGAGTGGTTACCACTTACAGTTATTATGGTAGAAAGAAAAAATTATATTATAATATAAAATAAGATTTTAAACTTATCATCTAATTTTATCAACAAATTTTGGTGTAATGAGGATAAGAATGGAAAATTTTTACAAAATTTAATTTTGAAGATACAAATAATTTTTTAAATTAAAAGAATTTTTGGGTGGTAAAAAGTTATTTAGAATTAAATATATATAAAGAAGGAATTAAGATGGTGATTAATTATTGTTGGTATTGTTAATTTTGTTAATTCCTCTTTTCTTCTTTTAATAAGGAGATATATACTATCAGATGTTACATTAGATAATCATATCACAATATTACATATAATATTTTTATTATATAGATTGAAATAAAAACGAATGGAATATAAAGTAATTTTTTAAATTTTTCTATATTGTGAAAAATTTTTTTATAAAGAAATGAAATTAGTAAAAAAGAATGGAAGGGGTGGAATAAATAATAATAAGTGATAATAAAAATAAAATATACTGTTAACAACATTAAAAAAAATAAATAAATAATAAAAGGAAAAGTTGAAATTTTTTCTAATACACTTTATTTTGGTCCACAAAAAGTTTTTGGGGATAAATACATCAAAATAACACATAATAATAATATATATATATATAGTTAAGTGGAGCATGTACTGTAGAGATTAATTGATGAGCTTGAAAATATATATGTAGAAAGATATTTATTTTAACAAAGCTTACAAGGTGTTTTGGTAGTGTAAGGACTAAAAGTTATTATTTATTATTACTTGGTGTTAAAATGGCATAAAATAGAGATGATAGATAGTATTAGGAGATAAAAGGATTTTTATCTTTTCTTATGGTAAATTAGTTTATTGGATTGTTTATGAAGAAATACAAAAGTCATTGTTTGATAAGAAAATGTGTATTTATATATATATATATGTATGAGGAAGAATTTATTTTGGATAAAAAGGGTGTGATGATATAATGAAGGCATAAAGATTATATGAAAGAAAATTTTTTTTTTTGATGGTAGTTAAATTGTTATTTGAGGAATGTATAAAAATGTAGCATTAAAAAATTATATTTTTTAATTCTTGAAAAGTTTTAGCTTGTTGAAGATATATAGTAGTAGTTTTGTAAATGATAAAATAATATTATTTTTGTAGGAAGGAGGAAAAGAGGGAAGTAGATTATATATGTGAAGAAATATAAAAGTTAAAAATGTAGAGGAAGAAATTTTGACATATTGGATCGTAATGTAGTTTAGTTATAAAAAAAAAGATACAAAAACACCGGACATATAGAAACCAGAAAGGTACAATAACAAGGAACAGGTATTCAAGATCAGTCGCTTTTTGAATAAGCATAATATTATATACATACTTCTTTCTTATATTACTTCTTCAACATTTTTATAATAATATAAAAAAGATACCGAAGTAACTTTTAAGTTAGGTGTAGAGGAAAAATAATATGATTGGTGGTTCTCCACTACCTTTACTATTATGATATTTAGTTTATGATATATACTTTTTAACAGACTCGGGAACAGGTAGTATTTTTAATTTTGTTTTTGAGTCAAAAACCTCAAAAAGTATGAGGGTTCTTGTTGAGGAGTGTGATGTAGTCTACAAGTTATCACACACAAAAATATGTGTACATGAAAATTTTATTCTTTTCTGTTTGAGGGTGGAAGTGGGGGTATTGAGATAGAGGAATATAGGGAGGAAGAAAAGAAGAAGAAATATAAAAGAGAGAGTATATGTCAAAAACAACAAGTTGATGACTCTATGGGTGGAGTATTTAGTTAGGTAATGATAACAAAATAGAATTCAAATAAATTCCAAGCACAAACCTGTTCCATTTAATTTTTATCAAAGCACTCCAAGTATGAGTTACAAATAGATAGGAAAAAGGACTCCAAGTTTCATATATTATGTTTATATAATATTTTTTCACATCATTTTATATATATATATATATATATGTATATTATGTTTGGAAGTATTATTATATGGAGTTGATGATAGAATAGATATCAAAAAAAAAACTTTTAACAAATCAAAAAAATGTTATGTATTTAATATTTGAAGATTGTTCAGTAACTGGAAGCGGAAAAAGAAAATGTTACATCGAGGTATTAGTAAAAAGAATATGTATTTAGGTAAGGTAATAAATAAATGAATTGTTAAAAATGAGAATCAGAGTTTGGTGATTGATAGAATAATAATATAATTAAATATATACATATATAAATATAGAAGAATATTCTTGATATATAAAATATAAAGTAGGGATGATATAATAATAATTTTTTAAAAAAATAGTGGTTATGAGTTATAAAAAAAATGATTGATATTTATATGCTAGTTTTTTGGGTGAAAATAAATGAAAACATAGATAACGGTATTATTATAATTTTTTTATATATATGGGATGTTTGGAGATATAAAATAATAATGTATATTATTATATATATATTAAAGAGATATATGGAATAACAGGCTTATGTTATTTCCCCTTTTTTTCATCTGATCTGAACCAATGAACAACTTCATGAAATTTAATCAAACAATGGGATGTTTTGTGAGATGAACTGATAAACAAAAAAAATTTGTATTGATTCAGGACCAGAATTGGTCCATCTTTTGATTACATTAAATGATATCCCTAGAAATTACTCAAATATACATAAGCAATATCAATTGTAGAAAGGAATTGTAAATAATTGTTATTATTTATGAAAGATTCCAAATGGTGTTTTTTGATAATAATATTATAGTTATATGCTATGTTGATTTTTATTGAAGTCAAGAAGGAAAGAGGTTAGGAGACTTTGAAAAACATGTGATAAAAAGATTGACTTTTTAAAATACAAACATATTTCTATAAAGCTTATGTAATATTAATACTTGATAAAATTGAGGAATTTTATTAATATTTGTGGTATATATTATATTATCTTTTTATCAGCGAACCGGTTTCACGCAAAAATCTATTTAGTAGCATATATATATATATTAAATAGTATATCTCTGTACATATTTTAGTTTTGAGGCAGCTGATCAGTTTATATATAAAGGGAGTACTATATAAGATACCTCCTAATATTTCTTTTGTTTGTTTACCTACCACTTGACGGTAGTTTGCGCAAGCATTTGATAAAAAAAATCATAGTAAAAATTTATTTAATCTACAACACATACTGTTTCATTTAAATTGTCAAAAAAGTTTTAAAGAATAAGTCTTAAGAATCATTTGTAATAAAATATAATAGAAACTTTCTTAATACTCTTATTAAAATATTAATATATTAATGAGAAATAAGTGCATAAATATAAACAGAACCATTTTTTGTTGTAATAATCATAAGGATTAATTAATTTTTTTATAAAATAAAACAATTTCCAATATACATATATTAGATAACTCATATCAACAAAACTTTTTTCAATCCAAAAAAAAACTATTCTATCAATGAGAGGTGGTGATAAATTGTTTAACTTTTGAGAAACGATCTTATGTAATGGCATTAAAAAAAAGGATAAAACTTTAGACAAAAATATATTTTAAAATCAACTATACCATTAAGTAACATTAAAAATAGTTTAGATGAAGAGATTTATTTTTGAGTTAAAAGTGTTATATATATATATATATATATTGGTAATCTAAATTTTAAAATACAACACACAAAATAAAAGTTAAAAATGTTATTTTTAATAATAAAATGGTTAAATATATATTAAAAAATATAATTAAGTAAATGGGCAAATCAAATACATCAATTATCATAGTGGTGGGATATATTAATTGGAAATGATAAGATAAAATGGTATTATATAAATTATATAAAAAAATATATATAATAGTTAGTATTATTAAAAATTTTGATTATCTTAAAATAGTGTTTAGGGAAAAATTAAAAATCTCTTTATAAGTATTTTAATTTTAGGAAAATTAGTTTGAGGCGTTTTAAGATTTTGGTTTATTATTTGCCTAATTTAAGTTATATTATCGTCTTTAAAAATATTTCATTACTCTATTACTAAAAAAAAATATAATTATCCTATCGAAGAATGATTATAAAGCTCAGGGGTGTAATTATGTTTTGGATTTTTGTAACATATATTTTAAAGACGTTTCCCATTTTTTAGCATTATTAATATATTATATATTATTGAAAATAAATCCTTTCAAAAAAAAAATAAATGATTCTCATCGATCTTTCTTACATTTTAATAATCAAAATTGCTCTTAATTTGTACTTCATAAAAATAGAATAAATTAATTTTGGTATCATTATACAAAATTATTATAAATTTCAAATAATAACAAAAAGTGTAGACAAAGTCTATCCTTGGAAAGTTTAACAAAATGTATATATTTAATAATGTTCCTTAAACTAGACGTACAATATCTATCTATTTTTTTTTCTCTTTCAAGTTTAATTAAATATATGTATAGGTGTGCGTTTAAATTAATAAAATTAAAAATTAATATAAATAATATACGTGGATAGATAAAAAGAAATCAAGAATGTAGATTTTCAAAAGATAGGTTAATAAAAAGAATGTTAAATATATGCAAATGTATAACTAGTACAATACAAATTCTTCTAATAAAAAAAAAGTTACTGATTACATTAAACGGTCTTAGTATATTACCATTAAATTTGTGAAAATTATTTCCCTTTTATATTAAAAAAGAATATATATATATATATCTATACGTCTGTTGGACGAAGAAGATGGGGGTAGACCAAAGTTATTATCATTCCATAATACAAAATAATTATTTATAATGATCCTTCAAGA
The DNA here is from genome assembly GCA_000941615.1 of Parastrongyloides trichosuri. Taxonomy (NCBI): domain Eukaryota; kingdom Metazoa; phylum Nematoda; class Chromadorea; order Rhabditida; family Strongyloididae; genus Parastrongyloides; species Parastrongyloides trichosuri. The sequence continues at coordinate 92,430 of LM523165.1, forward strand.
AAGTTTCTTTTTATTATTTATTATGTAATCAAATAAAGTATAAAAATGTACCTATTTTTCTAATATATTTCTTTTTCTGTCTGGAGATATTTAGAAAATATTTATATGTATGTCTATACATGTATATATTTTTAAAGGGTTTAATTAAACAAAGGGTAAGTATTTTATAAAACTTTTTTTATATATTATGTATTAATAAAATGTAGTGTGATTAATAGTTTAAATTATACATACTTTAATGTAGTCTACTTTTTTTTTACTACAAAGTTTCCATGTCTAAACACAAATTGGAATATTTTTGTCTTAAACACCTAATAAAATTTTGAAATAAAAAAAGTTAGTTTTTCCTTCAAAACTATTTACATTAAATTGATATAAAATAATGTAAAAATTAAATGAATAATTTTTTGAAAAGAGAAAGAAAGATCAAAACACAACTTTTTTTCTTCTATTAAAATAAAAGCTTATCCATTTATAATATCAAACAAAAAATTTTTATCTATTTAACAAGTAACATATCATATAATAACTATTTAATATATAAAAGTCAAATACATATATTTAATAAATATTCTATCCCAAGTATCATTGTGGTAAAAAAAAAGAAAAATGAATATTTAGATGAACTTAATTTAATACAAATTTTTGTTCACATCCTAATGATAACATCAAACTTTTGTTGAATACTAATATTGTAAAATAATTATTTAAAACTAATATTTAAAAATGTTATATATACTTGTATATCAAATATCTACGTTTTTAATATAGATTTACTTTTTTTTGCAATTTTTTTTTTCCAAAATTTTTTAACTGAGCATGTATTGTAATAAAATGAAAAAAAAAATGACTATAGGTGTATTGATATTTTATATTATATAAATATTGTGTATTTTATCAAACATTACTATATAAAAAAATATTTTATAAAAGGTTAATTGATATATAGTATTTTTGTGTGACAAAAATGATAACAATAGAGAGGGAGATAGTAATTTTTTTTTCATTAAATAGACGTATAATTCTGATAAAACAGTTAAATTTTAAGTTATAAAATATTTTTTTGATTTTAATATATTTACTGAAAAATTTAAACATTAAAATATAAAAAAACTAATTTTAGTTTTAAAATTGATATATGAAATTGTAAAATGAAAAATGGGATGAGAAAATATTAAATATTTTATATGATAATAATAGAATGAAGGAAAAGTATAAAAATTGACTGTGGATGAGGTTATAGGAGAAGGATGGATAGATATTAATATTTTTATAGACCCCCCGATAATCTAATTCTTAAAATGAAGACAGATGGATTGTGATTTTTCCAGAAGGAATCTTAATGTAATAATGACATAAACATTAGTATTTAAAAAACAGTTTAAACTTATTTGTGAAGGATATATATTTATTATTATTGTCAATTATTATTATTATTATTATCATAATGCCATCAGGCCAATCCTCGCAGAGGAATGATATATTATATATTGCCATAAAATTTTTGTTGAAAATTAATCAGTTGATGTGGTTATATGGGATATGATATTTAGATTATATATAATGAAAAAAAAAGGTTGATTATTATTATAGAAATTTTTGACATATAGCTGATAACAAATATTTTTATATTTAGGGGGAGGTTAAATCATTTTGTGTGTAGGTATATTTATGTATATAAAAATTATATATAAATACATATCATTTGTATGAGTGTGAAAAGGAGGATTTGATATTTAATGTTGATATTAGACGAAATAAATAAACTCTTTAAATAATATTGAAAATATTATTATCATTTAAAAGCTTAAGGGGTAACATTTTGTAATTTAGTACTTCGTAATATTATTAATAAGATTAATAAAATTAGTTGATGGGTGGCCATAAGATATTATTTTAAGATTTAAAAATTTTGCGACATCCTAAAAATATATATTGTTAAAATATGTGTATTTATTAAAATATTTAAGGGAACATCAAAAATAAGGAGAAATATTGTATGCCGTTTTAACGTTTATGACCCTTTCTCAAAGATCCGATAACTATTAAATCAAAACGTACATAAATAATATTAATAAAAAAAAATAAAAATAGTAATATCATTAAAAGTTTAAATATAACTTAGAATGTTTAATAATTTTAGTAATGAAAAAATTGTAACAAACTTGTTACAAATAATGATAATAATAGTTTAAATTTGATCCTAAGAAAGTTTTGTACTTTTTTATTCAAAGAAGTAGAATACAATTGTGTTTTGATATATATTTTAAAACATATAAAATTAAAACAAACAATTTATCAATTTTCTAGTTTCAATTAACTATATATTTACGTGTAAAAGCTTTTTACCCTTTTCTAAGTTGACGTTTTGATAATTTGTCTTTTGGTTAGAAGAAACTTTTACATAAGTGTTAGGTATATAATGGGGGTATCAAAAAGAGTAAGTAAAGTATAAAAAGAAATAGATTCTTCAAAGTGGGTGTTGAAACTTTTAAAAATATTTGATAAATAATAGGTATTAATATTAAAAGTTCTAGATTTAGAATTTTTCTTCTCGTAAAAACAAGAATAATAATTTATATAATAAAAAGCACATATAATAATATTTAAATGTTTGAGACTTTTGTGATAGTATATATAAACTTGAATATAATATGAGTTTGACATTACAATAAACTTTCAAAATAATTATCCTCCTTGCGCAAGAACCGTCAAAAACAAATACCTCTAAGAAGTGATAATGCTATATTTAAATATTTATTATATAATACATTAAAACTCAACCACCCAAGTACTAATTTTAAATTAACAAAATATTAATATAAACTATTTAACACAAAATAATTAAACTTTTTTCGAACAGTAACTTTTCTTTCAATCTTAAACATATATTTGAGAGGAAGCCAAAAAAAAAGATGAAGAAGTTTATGCATTACATATATGAAATGTAAAAAAGATATATCAATTTTAGGTATTATAGACGATATAATAAATAAATTGGTGGACACTGAAGAAAATTATATTAAAAAAAGTAGGTGGCTCCAATAAAAGGGCATCACCATCTAATTACTGATGATGATTTTGTTGTATATATTATAAAATGTATTTATATATATATGTTCCTTAACAAAAGTCTCTCTTCAATAGGTAAGAAGTAAATTTAAAAGGTGAAAAAAAAAGTTTTGAATTCATTTACATTATTCGTATACTATTGACAAAAAATATATATTATTAAGGAAGAAATAATAAAAAAAGAAATGAACTTCTATGAAAGTTTTTATGTGTAGGTGTGTTGATAGTGGGTAAGAGAGAATGATTAAGTTTTTTACAACTTCCTTTTTGAGTTATACATGAATAACAGTGTTTGATCTAAAAAAAATTTTTTTTTCTAATGATAATTTAATTTTTTCAATTGATATACTGATTATTTTGCGTCCGTCTACCATTTAATATTATAATATATATAAAAAGAAAAATTTTTTTGTAAGTTGATTTATATTTAGTACAAATGATCACCTTCCAATCAGTTTCACCTCTTACCTTTTGATAGAAATTAAATATGTATGCATATAAAAATAATTTGATATTAAAAGAGAACATACATAATAAAACCATTTAAAAAAATAGTATACTATTTAAAATGAATCAAAAAAGGTTGATTAAACTTAACGATAAAATAGTTAACATGTATAAAAACTGTTTAATAATGTTAAAAAAAATTGTCTCTTTCTCTCTTTTCTAAAAGTAATTAATAGTAAACCATTCCATCTTATCATTGAAATATCAAATAAGGTTTTATCTATTTAAATATTAATTTCTTACTACATTAACACCATAACACACATAATATGTAGAGAGAAGTTGCACTTTATTAATTATATATATTATTATTAAATAATATCACCAAAAAAATCTCTTCTGGTAATACTAAACAATACATAAAATATATATTAAAAATTACATTTTTGATACTAATACTATACAAAACTACTTGAAGAAATATATTGAAAAACTGGTTTTAAAATTTTTCTTTCCTCTCTCACACAATATTTTAACTAATTTTGTATAATATTATAATTTTAACATGATTTATCAATATTGATATAAATTAACTATTTTTTTTAAAAACACAAAAAGTTTCATATTTCCTTTTTTTCAATCAAATCAAGTAAGAATATATTTAAAAAATTATTAAATATATCATATGGATGAAAGTTTAAAGGTAAATTTTAATGGTAATAAATTTTTGTTATTGATAATGCACATGTAAAAAAAACAATTTTTTTATACTATGTTTAAAAGGTCATGAAGTATTTCAATAGGTTAATTACGTTTTTTGTGCTCAAAATAGGTAACACGTAATAGTTAACAATAAAAAAAAGATGTTTCAAAATCAGTTTTTTTTTTCAAATATAAATATATGTTATGGTTAAATTGAATAAAAAGAATTCTAAAATTTAGTGCATTCATTTCTTTTTTCAAATAAAAATGTTGAAAATGTTTTTACATTGTAATAAAATTAAATATTAAAAGTCTAATTAAATAGTAATTAATAAAATTTTATTCAAAAAAAAAGATAATTGAACCAAAAAGTTCCAAGTTTTATATTATATTAGTATTTCCTTACATAAAATAATAAAAGTACATTTTTTAGGTGTATAAACATTTTTTACCTTTAATTAATATAATAATAATTAAGAAAATTTAAATCAAAAAGTTTCAATGAAAAAAGGTAGGGTTAGTAAAATATACATAAGATTGTGTTATTTAATTAAATACAATAAAAATATGTTTGATATTTTGTTAAAGGAGAATGAATATATATATATATTTAAAATAAAAAATCACTATATATGTAAAAAAGATTTAAAATAAATAATGTATATATAAAAAAAAGTTAAATTATACTGAGTTACCTGTTTTGTTGTTTAAACTATGTTGTACTTAAAAGGAATACCAGAACAAAAAAAGAAGAAAGGAATAATAAAGAAAGGAAGATAATGGTTAAATGATGGTATAAAAACTATTAATAAAAAAAAGGAAGGGTATAGGAAAAAACTAAATTTACATAAAAAATGTCATAAGGATGAACTTTTCAAGATCATCCAGTATATAAGAACAAAGAAAAAACATTTATTATATTAGACACATTTAAAAAAATACCTTGAAAAAAATTGGCGGCTTTTTTATTATTATCTATTATCTCTATTTTGTTTAATTGTATCTCTACTCAAATTTGTAACTACCCGCCAATCATTATTATACTCTCTCCTTTTTTTTTTCTTATTTTTTATATGTACGCTTCCAATATTTTGATCCTTTTACCTCTACAAGTGAGTCTATATATATACAAATTACATAATAATAAAAATACGATTTTTACCTAACACATTTAGTACCTATAAAAAAAACTACTTAAAAAAAACTAGGTACATGATTGAATGAAATGAAGTATAAAACAGGATTATATTATAAAAAGAGACGAACTATTTCTAACAAAGAATTTAAAATTCCCATTTATCACAAGCATATAAAATATATATATATATGAGCGCCTATTGGATCAGAACAGTTTAAAATTTATATTTTAATATATAACAAAAAAAATTTTTTGTGTCCCTTTTTTTATTACTAAATATACTACCAACAAACTTCCCTTCTCCTAATGATATATAGAACCTATTTTAAAAACTCTCCTTGTCAATTTGAGAGATTGGTATTAAAAAATAAAATAAAACGACAATAGTGAAATATATTAATAGTAAAAAAAAACGTTAAAAGTACATTGTCATTAGAATCTCCTTTTTTATTATTATTTAAACACAAAATAACAAAAAAATTTTTTTTATATTTTTAAAGGGATTGTGATATGGTTAGAAAAAATATTTATATATAATATAAGTTTTGTTTTTTGATACAATTTGAATGAGTTAAAAATGAAGTGTTATTTTTATTGAAAAGTTATTTTTGTTAGTTGATCCTTAATATATATATATATATTATAAGAAGGAAGTAGAAGATGTATTTTAAGAATTGTTATAAATAAAGATTAATGTTAAGATACTTGTTGCGTAAATGTATAAAAAAAATGATTAAAATATGTTTATATATTTATTTATTAATACGTTTTTTTTATATAATGATAAGAATGTAAAAAGAGACTAAGAATAGTTAAAATTTGAAGAAAGCTTAATTATATAAAATTAAAGTTGAATAATGATATAATTTTGTAAAGTCCAAAGACACTTAAAACGATACCAGTTTGATACTTTCATAATTATGAACTGTAGACGATGATTTTTAATGAAAGATAAGAAATTATATTGTAATAATTAAGGAAACTATATAAATAATATTACTTAATATGGAAGGATATAAATTATACAATCAAGAATCAAAAGTGTATGCATTATATGTTATGCATGTATATTATTTGAAAAAGGTTGTCTAATTTTAAACCATTAAAATATTTATATATTATATCGTTATCATATATTTTAATATTATAACAAGTTTAGTTCAATAACAACAGCTCATAAAATTTTTGAAAAGTACAAGTACTGATAACACGAAAAATTTTTGTTAGACATATTCAAATTTTCATATGGACAAAAATTTTTGATATTATTGTCTCAAACTTTATATCTATTAACCAATATATTAAATGAAGATTCAGGAATGAATGAGATATTTTATCGTTTAAGAATATTAAAATAAAGAAATGTATTTAGTAAGAAATAAATGACTGTTATTATTAAATAAAAGATATCTAATAATGAGGCGACAAGATAAAAAAAAAGATTTTTGGTGGTGTGGTTTTATATGCTTTGTATGTACCTTTTTTGCTAAAGATTTATAAAGAATGTAAATAATTTATAAATAATTAGAAGTAGTATTAAAAAGTTAATGAAATAAAAAATTGATTAATAATTATTAATAAAATTATAATACATATTAAGTTTCTAAATGGAAAATGATTATAAACTATGTGAAATAAAAAATATCTTTCAAAAGATAGTTTTTAAAAGAGAAGGATATAAGTTTTTGAACAATAATACATTACTTCTAATGGTATAATTTAAACAAAAAAATCAAAAGAATAACTCAAAACCAATAAAGCTAATGATAAATTACAAATATGAGTTAACAATTGTTAACTGATTCATGAAATAACCTAATATCTTATGTTTCAAAAAAATTAGATATATATATTAAAAATATATAAAAATTTATATGATATACCATCTCTCTCTTCATAACATGGTTTTTAATATTTAGTTAAAATAGTTAAAAACTCAAAAACAATTAGATTCTTAATTTTCTTCTCCTACATTACCTTTAATTGATAACAATAAAAATTGATATAACATATCGTATGAGAGTAAGGATATATGTTTTATCAGGAAGAAAATTATTCTCAAAGGGATTTGGTATAAAATAATTTTTTTTATTATTAATAATAATATCTAAAAAAGAAGATATTTATTTCATTGTTGAATGAAAATATTATATGAAAAAAATTCATATTTTTGATTATTAAACTATGGAAGAAAATGATATAGGGGGAAGAATATAAAAAATATTAATCAAACGATAAAAAATTAATTTAACTTTATTTGTAACAACAAGATATAAAATGGAGGAAGATTATAAGATTGGTTGGTGGAAGTTGAAACAAGGTTACATCACATACTATATCTTTCTTCGGAAATATTATAAGAGAAAGATGGCTCTTGGGATATTATTAAGGTTGATAAAAGATTCATCGTGGAGATAAAAGTGTTTAGATTTTATGTAATGTTTTTAGAAAATAATTTTTAATCTAAAATGGTTAAGAATGTTTTTAATACATTTAAAAATGACTTCTCCTTTTTTGTATACAATTTTTATTTAGAAATAATTTTAAACAAATTTTTAAAGATTTATCTTGTTTCAAAAGAATATTTATTATATAAAAGTTGTTATGTGATCTTGTATTAATGATAAGATATTATATATATATATGTATATATGTATATCTAACATATTTTCACATACCATTATCAACAAGATTGGAGGTAATTCCTCTCCTAAGCTATGATTAATAAGTATCTCTTTTTTGTAAAAAAAAAATATTATTTTAAATATATGTGAAGTGATAGGAAAAATGTATGAAATATATAATATTTAATAATGTTGAGAGAGAGAATTTTTAGTCGTTAATAATATTAGTTTTTGGGTTGGAAGATTAAATGATATATAAGTAATTAGTTGTATAATTAATTATTCTTAAAAGCATACGCGCCATTTTTTGTACTAAGTTTAAGATTAAAAAAAAATAGTAGTATTTATGGTAACATGTTAAAACACTTTTTTGTTTTAAAATATTTTTGATAATTATTATGTTAATATTATTAATAAAACTCATACAAAATGAAAGGTTTAAATGAAATGTTAATGAAAGAAAGTTTGCACTTTTGGAAGATGATAAGGAATTTTGTATCAAAAATAATGATATGATATAGAGGTAATGGAAGGTTAAAATTGAAAAAGAATAGATATCTATATACATTTTATAAGGTGGTTTAGAACCAATAATATAAAATGAAAAAGAGAAGTAGAATGATATTATGTATGGAGGAAAAAATTTGTGGTCCTGCAATTACAGATAAAGGTAAAAATTATAATTAGGAGTGAGAGAGGGATATGCTTTATATATATATAAGAAGGTTTATGGTTTTAGACAGCTGAAAAGGAGAGATAAATGCCATCAAAATTGTTTTTTTATTATTATTATAGTGGTTAGATATATGGTGTCTATTTTTGCTAGAGATATTTTATCACTTTAAAAAATAGTAATTTTGTTGTTGTTTCAAGTGTGCAAAAAAATATATGCAAAATATCTTTGGAAAAAGGTAAAAATTCTTAAAAAAAAAAGGAATTTATCTTATTTAGAATTGTAATGATTATCAAAAGATCATCTCCTAACAGTTTAAAAATGTTTTATGTAATCCTAAATATAAATAATCTGTTTTTATTAACGTTGAAAGTTAAATTTTTTTAATTTATTATGTATAATATTAAAAATAACTTAATTCGGTTTCTCTTAACGTAAGATTAATGTAGGGATGATGAATGATAAAAAGTTAAGATTTTTCACCGATAAGTATTTATAATTATCCATGTTATGCATTATGTGCCGTTTTCATTAGAATCTTTATTTAAATATTTCGTCTACTTTTAACAACTAATTAAAAAAAATGTATATATTTGAGAATATTTTGATAATTATAATATAAATAATTAACTATATTATAATTGTAGTATCAATATATAAATTTAAGAAAGTACAAATTAAGTAAGAAATTAATAGTTATTATTATCAAAGATGAAACATAATTATTATTAAAATATCATATTAGCATTGGGAGGTATTTGACATCTAAAGTCAATGTATAAAATATATATAATTTTGTGTTCATGTGATTAAAAATAAGTAATAGTAATGCTTACTAACTTGCGTTCTAAAAACATTTTCATAATAATTAATAATAATTATATTTTAAACGACAATTATATGAAATTTTTTAAGTTTCAAATTTTATATGTTTGTATAAAGAAAAATAAGATATAAATTATTTATGATAGTAGGTAAAGGTTAAAAAAATATTATTAATAATAGTAGTGAAAATGTTATAATTGAAAGGAATATAAAAATATACATGATAAATTTTGTTTAACGGTATAAAAATATTGTTATTAATCCCCATATCAAATAAAAGATAGTTGGTTCAATTACCAAATATAAATAAAAAAAGATATGAAATAGTTAATAATGAAAATACAGGTTTATATTAATAATAATCTTTTCATTTGTTAAATACTAAACATTTTTCAATATATGATATACCATAACATTACCCCCTAAATATTATTATAGAAAATCTCTTCATAAGTTATTAAAAATAATTGAAACCATAGTAAGATACCATTTTATTGAGGATTATAATTTTGATTGCCTTTTATTACTTGTAATAATAACAGATATAGATAAAATTTGAATTAAAACAAATAATATTTCATATCAATGATGGTAAACTATTAATAAAAAGTAAAAATATTAATTAAAATTAATACTATATATATTTCTTCATGTAAGGTTTAATATATTTTTGAAAAGAAATACATCATATAAGCTATTAATTCTCAATTTATTAAAATTGTAGTTTTTGAGGTTTTGCCCTAAAAACAGAAGTATGGTGAAATGTAGTATAATATATCATAGAAGGCTATATTTGTTTTACTTTCTATAATTAATATTTTAAATAATTTTTTTCTTCACCAAATAAAATAAACTTATTAATAAAATTTTATCAAAAGAAATATATTGTATAATATAATTATTAATAAGATAGAATAACTTTTTTAATTAACTACAAATTTTTGACTAATCTCTCTATTGTAATATTTTAAATGAATAGCTGATAAAATAAACTATAAAAAGTCATACTAACTCTTATTATTTTTCTACCCAACGGAAGGTAAATATCCACACTCATATATTTATATATTTGATAACATAAACTTTATATTATCCTTCAAAAAATGTTTTATCACTATTATTATAAAATAACGATTACAAATTAATTATATTTCCAATATATCAAGTTTTAAACTTACAAAAATTTTTCAAGCACATTATAATTATTAATACAAATGTTCAATTCAAAAAATGGTTCAATAACATTACATAATAGGATAGGATATATTGTATAAAAATATGATAAAATATACCTATTTTGTTTAAAAATCAGTATAAATAAATTTTAAAATTAATCATTAAACCAATTTTCACACTTATATGATAATTATAAAATGAAAAAATAACAAAATTAACACTTTTTTTGTCAATATATGTGTAAATAAAGATGGTATAATTTTTAAATATTATGTACTTTTTGAAACGTTATTTTTGAAATTTATTGTTGTGTTATTATTTAATTATTAGATGTAATAGTTTTATCATTTTAGTATAAACGTTTTGATGTACTATGTGATAAAGTTATGTTAACGGTTTGCCCTTTTAATGTTTTTTAATGTCTCTAAACATTCCTAGTTTCACAAATCACTTGATATTAGTTTCAAAATTCATTTTTTCTACCATATTATCAGATGTACTTTAGTGTGTAGTCTAAAATTTTGTTATCCTTAAAATTGATTGTCATGTAAATATTATACATATATCAATATGTCTTTGGACTTTATGATGATAAAGTTTTTGCACATTTACTTTCAATAAAATAGTGTTATGACATCATCAATTTGAACTTTTCATTGACAAAATTTTTGATAAAGAAAAACTACTTTTTTATAATGAACATCTTTTTACCGTAATATTTTCTTTTTTTTATTATTAAAAAAGAAAAATCTTACTGTAATTTTCTTATCAAAAAATGAAAAAAAAAACAATTTAGACATTCTTTCAACAAATTATTTTATTAAAATATTAACGACAAAGATCAAACAATTTTAGCTTGTACTTTAGTAAGATTAAAAATCACTTTGTTTATTATATATATATATATTCTTTTTTATAATAAACAAAACCACTTTTTTGTTCTTTGATTTTCTCTTTTAAATTTTATTACTTCTAAAAATGGTAGGTAGGTGGTTTATTTTTTGAAATTACACATTAAATTATAAAACATTTTTGATTATTATACTATTTACAGATCAAAATTTAAAATTATGTATTTGGATAAACTTCTTGATTTTCTCTCTATTTCCTTTTTTTTAAAAAAAATAAATTTAAAGAAATGACATAAAAAGAATGGAAAAGGTAAGTATGTACTCATTTTTCTAAGTTTAAACCTTTAAATATCTACTTAAATTTCATTCTCTTGAACCTATTTCTCTTAAAATAATAAATGATAAGCGTAAATATATTTTCAAAACTTTATGGTCCTCCAAACAATTAAGTTGTCAGGAGGAGAAATATTTTGTAGTAACAAATTTTACTTTTCCCAAAAGTATATATGATTACAAAAACAATTATGTTTTCAAAATATGTATTATTAAACTTTTTAATAATTTTGATTGTTAATTTTAAAATACTTTACCTTATGAAATCTCTCTCTCCTTTTTTATTCATATATATATGTATATATATTGTCCCAAATTACTTTTCATAAAGATAAGTGGTTAACAATATATTATCATGTCACAAAAATAAGGTGTACAATTTAAAAAGAGAAAAATAAATATACTTTTAAAACATTTTTTGATTATATAATAACCACATATATATATATATAGAGTTATTACTATTACAAATATAATAACAAGATATTTATCATTTTTGAAAGAGGATACAACATAAGTAGAATAAGAAGGAGAAAGAAATGGTTTTGGTTATTAAAATATATCCATATAAAAGTATTTCTTTTATTAAAATATTTTTATTATTACGTAACTTAAAATATATTTTTTTTTTAAAAAAATATTATAACTATTTTAAAAAAACCTTTATTTAAGTTAAGTATATTTTTATAATAAAATATTCTTTTGATATTATAAAAATATATTATAGGTTATATCTTGATGCCATTATATTATATACAATAAATTTCTTTTTTAGATTCCTTTCATTAAAGTCTTTTTTATAAAAATATGCAAGTATGAATGATGGCATGAGTAACAATACAATATTATGGATAGTTGTATCATTATTATCAATGATATTTATAATAATACTATTAATATCATGCTATTGTAATAAATTTAAAGTTAAAAAACGTGTTGGATCTTTACAAAGTGATGAGAAGGATGGTACAACTTTTAATAAAGTTATCTTTAAAAAGAATAGTAACGATAAAGTATCTACTGTCAGTGTTAACAATAATACGAATCAAGATCATTTTTCAAAAATGGCCAAGAATGTTGTTTTGTTAAATAGATCATTAAAAAATGAAAAAAGTACCAAAAAAAATAGTAATGAAAATTTTAATAATAATATTATTGTAGCAGATAGTAAAAAGAAGACTGGAAGTGAGATACAATCAGATAATTTATTAAAAGATGTCCCTCTATTCAAAGATACGCAGGCTGAAGAAGAAAAGTTAAGAACTCTAGCTAGAAAACGTGGTGTTGATGAAGATCGTTTTGTTTTTCTATCTATGAAAAAGGTCAGTTCATTTTTTAACAATCAAAAATTAATTTTTTTTTATATAGACACACAAATCGTTATCGCCTGAACAAAGTTGTTGTAGTGGAACAAGTAGTATTAAAGATATTGATAAGCAACAGACAACATTAAATAATTTATCTTCAAGTAAAACAACATTAGCATATGAACAGGCAAAAGAATTACTAGATTGTGACATTCTCCATCGTGATGTTCAGGCTGAAGAAGATAAGAAGAAAGAAGAAGCAAGAAAACGTGGTTTAGATCCTGATGTATTTCCTTAATTTTTCTATCCCTCTTTATAGAATATTTTTTTTAATAATATTATATTTTCTTTATCTCGTGTTAATTCAATTAAAATATTAAAAATATTAAATATTATGACATCAAATATATAAGTTTTATTAAAATATTAAAAAAAAATAATATAATTATAAAAGATTTCTCTCCGGATGATTTGATGGTTTTCTTGTATTAGATTTAGATCTAAAATTAGCTAAAGATTTTCTTCTATCCTTTGTATTATCATTCCCATTATTATAACTATTATTTTGTAAACTACATTTTTTGGATAAAGCAGCAAAATTGTTATTTATTACCCTTCCCCCAGTTATCGAGGCAGCTCTGCAATACAAAAAAAATGAATTAAATATTTAAATTAATTTTTATACTTTTCTAAAATATATAAAATGGAATAAAAATAAACTGTTAAAGTGTATTAAAACATATATATATATATTGTTTTTGAAATGAGGATATGTATTGTTTTCATGGAAAATGGCTTTAGAAATAATAATTTATTATTCCTACGTTTATGCACTTTATGTTAAAAATTTTATATCCCAGAGGCAAAACTTTTAAGATAACCATAAAAATATTGTTAATAATAGAAAATATCTACTTACCTAAATTTTTTCTTATCACTGGGAATGATGTTATTGGAGGATCTTCTATTGGTATCATTATTAATTGAAATTTTATTTTTTATCAAACCAAATAAACCATTACTGCTATCAGAGGAACTTTTACTACTTGAAGAGTAATTTAATGAATCAGAATGGTACAAATTATAATTTGTAGATTGATTAGATGTGTAATTAGGTATTGAATTTCCACGACACGGTCTATTATTGGTAGTTGAAGATGTATTGTCATTATTAAAATTATTTTTAATATTATCCTCCTTCGTATTAAGCCAACCAACAAAATCAAGTAATTTAGTGTTGTCGAATGTTGTTAATCTTCTCATTACATCCACAGATATTTTATCCTCATCTGAGAAGGGAGATAAATTTTGTCTTGGTGATGTTACTGGTAATTGGATTGAGCGTCTTGATGACAATATTGATGGTGGTGTATATATCATATTATTGGATTCATTAAATTGACTTTCAAATAAATTTCTTTCACCATCAATTCTATTCATCATTTTTTCAAATTATTAAATGTGTATTTTCAAATCAAAGGAATACTAATTAATATTTAATTATAAAAATTAATAAATAATAATTTTATTTATTAATCTTTGGTAAACAAGTACTATATTTTTATACAATTTTTATATTTTTACAACAAAAAAAGGATGTGTAGGAGAAATACAAAAAAAANAAAAAAAATATATATATAAATGGTAATTAGTAGAAGAATTATACAATAAAAAAATGTATAGATATTCTTTCTTTATAATTGAAAAATATGATAAGAAAATAAAATATTGACAAAATATTTTGATTGTGATAAAAAAAATATATAAAGAGTAAAAGTAAGCTTTTTAAGATAATCTTTATGCTTTCTTTTTGTACTTAAACAAAGAAGAAAGTTTTTGTTCTTTTTTTAATAATAATGAAATAAAAATCCGCCCAAAAATAAAAATGTAATAATAAATATTATAAGTAATAATTTTTCCAAGTTATTAAGAATATATGTGTTTATAATAAAGAGTAAATATAAAGTTCTTGGATAAAAATAATAATAATTATTATGAGATTTTTTGTTTCCGAACAAATTAATAAAACTTTTATTATTTTTTTCCTCTATAAAAAACAATTAAAAATATATGTATTATATTGTTATTATTAAAATATAGAGAGATATTTTATTAAAAATTGTTAAAAATTTATAAATGTGTCAGAATATATATAAAAATTTATATATCTTAATTTAACTCTTTCCTCTATAAATACATATATGTATCCTCTTATATGATAATAATTACAAAAATGACAATTGAGAAGAAAAAAGGAGATATAATATATTATATTATATTTTTGGGTTGAAAAAGGAGAGATATAAAAGCTTACTTAACTACTATATAAGAGTATATATATATATAAGTGTATTTATTTATAAATTTTTTTGGAAACAAAAATAAAAATGGTTATTTAAATGGATTTTTAAAGGATGGTGTTATAGTAATAGACCAAATTATGGAAATGTTTTTAGCATAAATTTCAGATATTTTGTATATAGAGCTTATATTTCTCCTTTTTTTTGATACCAAAGAACTATTTAATAGTTGATGCGCAAGAGATTCTTAATATATGTATATTTTTTTGAGTATATGGAAAAAAAGTCTTTTTNTTTTTCATTTAATAGAAATACAATTCTTTTTAATATAAAAAGGAAATGTTGGGATGAATTTTGAATAGTAAAAACAATGACGATAATAAAATTATCAAAAAAAACTTTTAACCTCCTGCCTTTGTAGTGATTCACTTTTTATCAAATTGAGGAAATAAATTATACAAAAAAGGAATGCAGATATTTAATCTTGTTATTTTTATAAAATAACAAGGTATTTTTTTTATAAGATAAAAAAAGTTCTTCCTTTTTCTTATAATTTAAACCCTGAAGGTGTTTTTTTTTGATAAAATAAAGTTATGGATTAAAAAGAATTTTAATATAACTTATTCGAATGATAAAGATTAGTACAAGAAAATGAGAATTAATGTAAAGAAGGGAATGACTTTTTTCTTTTTGTTAAAAATAGTGACTATGTAATAAATAGATTTTTTTTAAAATTAAACAAAAAAATTGTAATTCCTGTTATTATCAGGGCGAAAAATAATATTGTTATCTAGGATGTTTATATATATATATTAATAATATTTTTTTGGTAAAAAATATAAGTAAAATAAAATGAATTAATTTTTTCGTAAAGAAGTAAGATAAGATAAAGAACGTAAATTTACAGATTATTCTGAAAATGATTCTTGAACTGGAGGCAGTTCAGTAAATGATGTTGTAGCTGAAAAAAATTTATAATTAAATAAAATTGATGACTAAAAATTACATTTTCTTGAACTATTACTAAATGATTCACCATTAATTGATGAAGATGAAGAACCTTCAACCATAAAGTGTTTATCATTAGTTATTATAGAAGTATCATCTGTCGAGGATGTATTACTACAACTTTCAAAGAGTGGACTTTTTTTAAAATTCAAAAGAAGTCCCTCAAATTGTGATAAATTAACTTCGTCTCCTGTAATTAAAAAATATTAAATTAGGAAAAGTACGAATTTTAATAAAATATTTAATGTTTGAATGTTTATATCTACTTTTAAATAAATTTTTCACTTTTATATTCTTTTAAATATTTAAAAAGGTGATTTCGTGGATTAATAATAAAGTATAAAATGATGCCATCTAATCTGGTATTAGAACAATATATTTATACTAAGTAAAATGACGTATAAAGTTTTATCATCAAAAATCATCTTATCACATGCTCCCAATACTCTTACGCATTTAGCAATAAAATATTTAGTTATAAAATATTTGCCAGTATAATATTTAATAATAAAATAAGGCAACATATTTCTATTAGCGTTATAAAAAAAAAATTAGAGGGAGGATGAAATTATTATCTATATAAAACATACCATCAGGGAATTCTAATTTTGAATATCCTTTTTTATGTAAAGTAAAATAAATACTTTTTAAATGCTTCATATGATCATCCAATAAACTTTCCAACTCTTGTAGACGTTCCTTCATTGCTTCATTTTCACGAACCAAAGAACAATTTGATAAACTTATTTGTGATAACAAACGCCTATAATGTTGCTCAGCTACTGGTGATATCTGAGTTTCACTAGCTTTCCTGATAGAAGACATCCCTTCACAATTGTAATCTTTATTTAATATCCCTGTTATGGAATTATTATTGTTGTTATCATCCAAAGAATATGATGATAAAGTTTTTTTAGATGAATTTTCTTTTTGATACCAATTTTTTATTTCAAAATCTTCCTCTGTATCTTGGTTAAATGATGTTGTAATGTAATCGTATATTGATGATAATAAAGATGATGATTTTGTAATTACTTTGTTTGAAGATGTATAATCAAACGGTTTATCCTTCTAAAATAAATGTGTTAAATATAAAATGGATACATATATTTCTTAAAAAGGAAAAAAAAATAAAAATGGGTTTTGACGCAAATTGTTATGAGAACTATTTACTATTCTTAATGATATGTATCATCCATCTGAAACAATTGCATTTAAGAATGAAAGATAAAAATTTTCATTAATATTTTAATATTCTAATGGCAATAATAATAATTTTAATAATATATATGAATATATTACCACATAAACAATACATTTCTAATATAATTTTAAAAGTTTACATGAACTTTTTGTTTTTTGTTGAAAAGAAATTTGTAATATATTACTAATATTAATTTTGATACTAATGTAATAATTTTTGGTTAACTATAATCTATATAAAAGATTCTTTATTAATGTATAATAAAAAAGATATATGCAAAAAGTACATTTTATTTTTCTTGAAAGTTTACATGCCTGGAAAGATAAGTCGATGAAAAAAGAGATAATCATAGAATACTTTTTTCATTACAAAGAAATATATATTCATTATTTTTTTTTTGTATAAATATATTCTATATATAGAATAAGACAAATTTATTTATAATTATAAATGGGATATCTAATTATCAATAAATATTAAAAATAAAATATTAACAGATATATATTTGTAATTAAGAATGATGATAAAAAAAATGACAAATTTTTAATGAATGAAAGTATATTTTGAAAATTTAAAAAATATATAGTAATTATAATTTCAAATCTTAAAGATTTCTTAAGTAAAATGATACACTTTTTATGATGTCATATATCAATATCCATATATTAATGGTTTTCCCTTTCTTACTTATTTTATTTAAATGCTGAATAAATACACAAATTGTTATTATTTTAAGAAAAATAATAATTTTTAAAAGCATTTTAAGGTGTTGCAACAAAAAATAAAAGTAATTATATTTTAAATGTTTAGATATCCTTTTTATAAATGGATATATTTAAATATATATATATATATGGATTAATAATATTTCTTTTAAGTGGTAAAAACAACATTTTTAGATAGAAAAGTAGAAATCTAATAAGTTTCTCCTAAAAAAATAACAATTCAATAGATTGTCTTGAGTAAATATGTTACGTAATTGTCCTCTCCATATCTAATTGGAAAACATTTTTTATAATAATACTTATCTCAAAGTGAATTGTTGATGGAAAAAATATGATTTCATTCTTATAAAAATTGTTTTTTTCACATATTATTACAAAGAAAATTTTTTAAGTTATATAGTTTTGGAAGGAAGAGTGAAATAATGAAAGAATAAGTATTTAAATTTGTATAGAGAGATTGTGCATTTTTAAAAAAATGCCATATAGTTAAAGATGAATGATGAGAAAAATTGAGTGTATCAAATTTTAAAGTAAAATGAGTTTTTTCATCTTCCTGAGAATGATAATTGAATATATTTTTTCAACATAAAATATACTAATTAAGAAAGTGTTAGTGTTTATTTTGAAGATAAATTAACATTTTAAAGAGGATGTTAAATAAAAATGTTTTACGCTTGGAGCAATTTAAAATGAATCTTTAATTTTTACGTATATATATTATTATTATGTATAAGATAGTTAGTAATTATGTATAACAAAGATTATGGATAAAAATATAAAAAAAAANAAAAAAAAATTACAACATTAGTTAATAATATGAATGAGAATAAATTCATTATATTTCCTATGCCATTAATTGGTAAACACTAATTAATAAGGCTTAAAAATTAATGCAAATAAATGTATATGTTAAAAATACTAATAAAATGAAATATTTAAAATGACTGTAACTACTTATCCTTATTTATAAAAAAAACCGATCTTAACTAGTTATTGATATGGGAAGGTTAATTGAGTATGAAAAGAATTTATAATACGGATAACGATACATCTTTTTTCTTTCCTTATCAATTTATATTTGTATAAATAATAGAATACAAAAAAGAGGAGCTAAAACAAACTATATAAATATTACATTACCTTCCATGTTTAAATGATATATCTTATTACCTCATATATCCCCAATAATAAAAGATCTTTCATATTTCAACAAAAGACAATTTGTTCACACAAAAAATGATGAATGTCACACCTTATTTTATATACATTATGAATAATTTATTTTATATTAAAAATAATAAATACTAGACAAGTATTTTTTTGTTAATATATAATATTCATTATTGAAAATAACACAATAATATGATGCTACAAAAGAATATGACTCGTTAAGTAATAATATTATATATTTTTTTCATTAATTAATTTATAGAAATTTTTCTCCCGTTAAATAATAATATTTCTTAACAACGAAAAAAGAAAGTTAATTATATATACAATAGAAAAAAAAATTATTATATTTAATACAAATATTTTTGTTGAAAATTAATGTTATTTTTTGGAGGAAAAAAAATTAATTTTATAAAAGTTGATGCGTGATTAAAATTGTAGGAGTATATATATATGGGATATACATTTTCTAAATATAGTATCACCTAGAAAATAAGTTATATTGATAATTTTTTAAATTAAAAGTTTCAATAAATAATAATTGGATAGAAAAAAAAAGATGGAGATCGGTAAACAAAAAATTTTTAATGTTCATAGATTAATAAAATGATATTTTTTTTTGCTCCACTTTTACAAACTTTGCATAAATATCTCTTATTGACCTATTGAGTAAAAGAAAAATTTTTCTATTGTGTTGGTAAAGAAAAAGAAATGATAATTTATAATATATTTTTTCTATCCTAACGAAGATATTATTTGTTACATAATTGTGCATCATAGCATCAAAGAATATTTACAAAAATCAAAATTGTCATAGTGATTAAAATTTAGCTGATAAAAATGAGATTATTTAAAAAAAAATGTAGATATTTATATGGTTTATTCTAAAAATAAAAAATTGCAATTTTAAACAAAGTGTTTTATTTTTCTAGGTAAACATATATATATATATTTTTTTTTAACTAAAATTTTTAAGACTGATATTATCATTTTGATAAAATGTTGTGAGAAATAAAAGATAACATTTTAAGAAATTATTTCTAGGGTAATGAATTAACACATTAAGTTAATGAAAGACGGCATATGTACAAGTTTAAGTGGAGAGTAAAAAATTAAATAATTAACTAAATTAAATATAACTGTACTTTTATAATTATATTTTTCAATATATTAATAAACTTACCATAAAGTTTTTATTATTAAATTCATCATTACTATTACCACTTTTATTATTATAAGATAACTCATAATCAGACCATCTATTGGCATTGATGTTTGATTGATACGATTGGGATGGAGTTATGGTTGATGAATCTGTCCAATCAAAATAACCACTGTCTGAGTTGGTTATAAATGTACTTGTTTTACCATAATGAGTTGTTTCAGACCAGGATGGACGACAAAAGACTATTAAAAATAATGTATTAAATAAAAAAGAAAAGAATTTTTAATATTTATTGTTTATTCTTAAAACAATATGTAATAACAAAACTTACTTTTTCCTAAAAACCATGACAAGGAATTTTCCTCTTCGTCCTCAGGAAATGAAGATATAACAATTGAATTATTTACAGACATATTCTTATCATAAAAGTTTTATATTATAATAAATGTATTTTTATTTGAAAAAAAAATATGATTATTTCCTAAAAGAGAGAGAAAATTTGAAAGGAGAGAGAAATTTATACAATATAAAAGCATTTTGATAAAAAATAAGTTAATAAATTAATTATGTCTATAGAATTGAATATATAATTTTGGTAAAAAAAAAAAATTAAAACAATACTTTAGCTTAAAAATGATAAAAAGTTAAAGATACAATATATATATATATATATATATATGTATTTATAAAATATCAATTGTAATTGTTAAAAAAGAAGACAATTCATTTTATTATGACAACAAATAAATATATATAGATGTGAAATTTTGAAGACTTATAAAAAAATCCTCTGGAGGGATAATCGAAGACAATAGATGACTGGTGATAAGGGAAATATTACTCAAAAAGAGATTGTTGAATGTGATATAAAAAAGATAAAGCTCTTTTATTTATTTTTCTTTTTTCCAACTAAAGTATCTTTAAAGTTTGATAAAGTTTATCATATTTATTTATATTTTTCTGTAAAATATTTTTTGTTTATTTTAAATGTTTAAAATTAGCAATAATTTTTGTGAGGGAAAAATAAATTCTCTCATTTTAAAGAGATGATTTGAAAAATAGTATTTGTTAAAAAAGAGTATCTATTTAATGATTATAAAAAATTATAATTGACATAATTTTTAGAATAAAAAGATGAATAATGTATCCCACAATAATTTTGGTATTAATAATAGAAACCAATCATAAATCACTTTGTCCTTTTACAAAAATACTATTTTTAGAACAATATTTTTGAAATAAAATCTTATTAAAATAAAAAATAGTGAAGGTTAAAAATTCATTAATCATACTTTTTACCAGTTTTCCTATAAATATTTAGATTCAAAAAGTTATCGTAAACAATATATATATATATATAAAAAATAATGAGAATTAATTAATGGTTAAAAAGGAGAGAAGTGGAGAAAAAATTAAATCCAGAAAATAAAAATTGAATTTTTGTGAAGTATAGTTCTCAACAAAATGAACATTATAATAATAATAATTTTAAAAAGTATATTATATACCATAGAAACATTAACTTTCAAGTAAAATGTACTAAGTGAAAAAGAGATGTTATAATATATACATATTGAATTGGTAATTTTTATGAGAAATAGAGGTATTATTATATATTGTAATTAAAAAAATAATATATTTATTTATATACTCTTTTAGATATAACTTGTAATAATAAATGTATATTAACAAGTTAGAAATGATAACATTGTCGACCTTTTTATAGGAATAATAATAGTGAGATGAATATTTATATCAAAGAATGATGCCAAATATAGTAGTGTAAAAAATTAATAACAACTATTTTTATGAACGATAATATCGGTTTATTTTATGTGATGAGGAAATTAAATACTATATTGTACTCTTGAAAAAGACTTAAGATATCAATTTTCCCTCCAAAAATACTTCCCTTTATTATGTATCAATATATAATGGTACATGTATTTNTTTATAGTGTTCAGGAATCAGATAAATAAAAATGTTATACTTAAAAATCCTAATATAAAAAATCTTTTGTTTTATTAAGATAAAAGTAAAGCTTATCATGTAATAATGATAACACACGCAAAAATATTCATCCATATAGTACATAAAATATCAAGAATAAAATAGATAAAGTGTTAGCTTTTTCAAAAATCTTGTTTTATACATTTATATGTATGTGTTGTAGAAAATATATCTAGAAAAATGACAGCAATTATCTTCAAATAATTGCTTCTGTCATTGGAAGGCAAATGAGAGGGAATATATATTTTTAGATATTATATAATGCACAAATAAAAAAATATATTTAGAAGTATAGTTATGAGATGAGTTATTTAAATAATTTCTAATCCTTATTTTTTGAATGTCATTTCAATTATTAAAAAGGTAGTAATAAAAAAGTTTTAAATTCTTTACAAAAGAGGTGGAGATTTGAAAATTGAGTTTTATAATTAAAATACTTTTAAAAAATAAGTTCTTTTAAATCTCAGGACAATTATTTTGTTAAAATAAATTCTTATATATCTTTATGTAGTAATCATAAAAAAATAGTAGTTAAAAGATATATAAGTTATTTTTTATTTACAAGTAGGCATTTAAAAGTAAAAAATTATGATTTGAAAATGCGATAAACGTAATCTATTTTTCACACATTTAGAAAATATATAAACCAATGCATATAAGTAATAAAAATTGAAATAATTCAACCTATAAGAAACTAATTAATAAAATGTTAGATGTAATAAAAAGAGATATTTTGGAGATTAACTATTTAATTAATAGTTTTAAGCTTTAATACAAAATAGTTAAGGAATAAAATATCCAAATTGCTCATTCACTACTAATACATGGCTATATACTCAATAACTTTACATACAATTTGGTATTTTCAAACGCCAAGATAAAAAAAAATATTAACTTATTTTGGTAGATTAATCATTTTATTACACTACTTGTTAATGAATTTTTATACTTGTCTTCAACTCAAAGTTGTAAGACATATAAAATAATTATTATAATTTTATTAATATATTCATCTTAGTATTTTTCTTCTATAAACCAAAATATTTTTTCACTACCCAAAAATGATTTTCATTTGAGATATCAACAAAACAAAAATTTTATTATATAAATATATCCTCTCCTTTCAAAACATTGGGAAGAAATAAATTTAATCAAATTAATAAACGGTTTTTGTTTAATTGTAACAAAATATCAATGAAAATAACGTACAAACGTGATAGTGTATATCTTATATATAATGAATATTTTATTAATATTTCATTTTATTATTTCTTATCAAAAAGATACCAATAAATAACTTCATCCTCAGCATATATGTTAAATTAAAAAATGAAGACACAATTATAAAGATATATATTTAAGAAAAAATAGATATAATCATTGTATATTAGAAAAATATTTAACATACAAAGTATTCTTTAAAATTGCTTTAAATGAAAATCACAAACTATAAAATGTAATGAGAAAATATAAATTAATAAGGAATACATTCCCATGCTTTTAAATGGCGTCGTGGTAATTGTAAAGTACAATTATATGTACATATATTTTTCAAAATTATTAACTAAAAATATATCAACAAAGTAGAAGGAGAGTCTTTAGCACCCGTCAAAATGAAATAAACTTTTCTAATCAAAAAAATAAATCTCTATATTTGAACATTAAAAATATAATTAAAATGGCCAAAACAACTAAAATATTTATAACAGTTTCATTAAAAAATAAATAATAAAGATATATATTCTTTTATGAGTTTAAAAAAGATAAAAAGGAAAGTTTATCAGAATAATTTATCTCTCTCCTATCCTTTTTTTAATTTATTTTTCATATAAACTTCAAAACCATTTTAGTTTTTAGTACTTGTTTTTTGAAAAATATGTATAATTCCTTCTTTCCTACAAAATCTATGTTTCAGGAGATATATTTTTTTTTTCTTATATTATTTCCTTCCTCTACACAAAATGTTAGCTTTTTTTTATACCAAGAAAAAAAAATATACGATAAAAGTTATAAAAGATTGTGTTTAATTTCTCTACTTCATATAATTTATTAAAGTATATTTTGATGGTGGTAGGAATGAAAATTTTAGATTTATATTAATACATTGAAAAAAAAGTTTTCCCATTATAAATAATATTCCCTTTTTAAGCATAAGAAAAATTACTAAATACAAGAATTGTTTAAAAATAACATATTTATTTCAAAGAACATCAACAACGGCGTCTCTGCCACAATAAACAAATCAACCAACCGATAACCTTTAGGAAATAGCTTAACGCTTTCTTCTGGCAACGAAGGTATTTCTTCTCTTCCAGTTCTTTCTGCGTGATCCTCCAATAGTCTTGCAGAAGTTTGTTCCTTTTCCAAGTCCACGAGATTTTCTTCCAGCTGATGTAAGTCCACGGAGTTCTCTGTGCTTTTGAACTGGCTTGGCAATCCATTGAATTTCAGTATCACGGCGGATAGTTTTATGGAATGGATCAACAAGGATAACCTCGAAGAATTTGTAAGTGGAGTCTTGTCCAACCCAATATGAGTTAAGGACACGGAGAGAACCACATTTACGTCCAACACGCTCCTATTAAAATAAATCAACGCGTGAAGAACAATGAAAATTAAAAAATTATTCACTTACCTCAGCAATAGATTGAAGGTTTCTAACGTATTTAAGTTCATTAACTCCATGAGTTCTTGGTTTACCGTAAGTTTGTCCCTTGGTAACTTGGCGTTTTCTTCCTCCTCTACGGATTGAGACACGGTAGATGACAAATCCTTGTTTGGCTTTATATCCAAGACGGTGAGCACGTTCTGGACGGGTTGGGCGAGAGACACGATGAACAGTGGTCAATTGACGGAATTGCCAGTGGCGAATACGTTGAAGATAACGCATAACGTCAGATTGCTTCTTACGCCAGATTTCTTGCATATACTTGTAAGCTCCCATGTTTACTAAAATTAACAAAATTAATACATGAAAAAATATTGCAAATTAATTAAAATATTAAGAAATAAAAAACAATATACAACGAATAATAAAGATATAATCAAACTTAAATAATTAACAAAAAAAACTATGATAATAAAATGGTAGAAAATTTAAAGTTATTGGGACATCATGTTGGAATAATGTATTTTTGTTTCCACTAAAAATCGTGATAAGAAGTATTCCTAATAAACATCTCTCCAAGAATAATAATTACCAAGATATGAAGTTTGATGTGCTAACTAATTAAATATTTCAAACATCAAAAGTAGTTCTAAATATATCGTTTATGAATGTATACTTATTATGTAAGAGAGAAGGTTTTTAATTATATTTTTAGTTAAATAATATACAAATTAATTTTTTTGAAATGCTTTATCCTTTTCGTCGCCTAAACACTTTTGCGAATTAAGATCCACGTTAGCATTCATTTTATCCATAGCCATTTTCGCATTTTGCTCTATCGTTTTGCACTTTTTCTCAATTTTATCATCAACATTTTGTCCTCCTAATGCTGCAAATTCTTGGGTAAGAGCCTTTTTATGTGACACATCAATTGAACACATTGTTTTAGCTTTTCTGTTGGTTTTTGTTCCTAACATGCATTGGAAATTGTTTACCACACTGTTAAACACCGAATTTACTATGTTTTGCTTTGGTGACACTGTATTGTTATTTTTAATTTTACAAACTGATGGTGTAGTTCCTCCTTTTAAAGATGTAGATTTCTTGATTTGCTTGTTACTACCATTACCATCTCCAATTGGTTCCTTAACTTGTTTCTTTGTATGGCCCTTCCTTAATGAACCTTTATCAGATCCTTTTCTCTTTGAATCTCCTCTACCTTTTGATGATTTATTTCTTATATGTCTCCTAACTTTACGTTGCTCTAATCTTAGATTCAAAATTTTCTTTGTTTCTAGAGGTAAAAGCTCCCATTGATAATAATCATCCATCCTAACTTTAGACTCCCTCATTATTCTTCTAAGTCTTTCAAATAGTTGATCATATTTTGGTTCATCATAAATCCCCAGACTCATTATATGTTTAATTATCGGCGCGCATGTTTTTGGCAAATATTTACAATATATTTCCAATGTACAAGATAATTTACAATTTTCAATTTCTTCATCAGTTTCACACCTCCTCCATGGTAATTCATTAAAGAAATCCATCATTAAATACATCCAACCATACAAATCATCACGTCTACCAAGTTCAATTCTTTTATGAGAATTCGGACTACAATGTGTTATAGTACCAATATATTCCACATTTGTTTTAGGTCCAGTACGAAGAACACCTTTAGGACATTCTTTTGACCCATACTCCCTAGCTAACCCAAAATCAAACAAATAAATTATTATAGATCCTGCTTCACTATCCTTATCACCTATAGCAAAATTTGCAGGCTTCAAATCATTATGAAGATAACCAATATTGTGAAGTGACCTTATAGCTTGAAGCATTTGATAGGAGACACGAACCCATGTTGACATTTCAAATTTTTCTCCCGGCAAATATACACATATATCATACAAATTAGGACCAAGCAACGACATCACTAAATATGAAAAGTGTGGTTTTATCCCACAACCATAAAAAACAGTAAAATTCAAATTATTCTCTGATTCTTCTAATTTTTGTAATATTTTGCTCTCAAATAATAATCCTACTGATATTCCATCATGTCTCATTGATTCTGCTTTAAATGCCGCTTGTATTGTCGTTCCTTTCTTTGTTGTAGCTGTACATCTATACACAATACCAAATCCTCCTTCTCCAAGTACTTTACCTATATGGAATCCTTGCACTTTCTTCCCACTTAATTGATTGTATTTTACATCTTCTAAAGCCTCCTTCATAATTGATTTTTCTGTTGGTGCTCGAAGAAACGTTGAGACAGTATTGGTAGCATTCAGTGAATCCATGGTATAAAAAAAGATAGATACAAGAAAACAATTAATTTAATATAATTTATTTGGACTTTATTAATACTAATCGTGGTTATAAAAATTTAAATAAAAAATGTTATTAAAATTCATAAATTTTCATCATCACCTTTTTCTGAATAAATGACAAGATGGGCAAAGGAGTCTGGATATGTTAAATTATTAACCAAATATTTTGCTGTTGTAGATGGTGGAATTAAAATACCATGACAATAAAATTTCAAATCATTTGGTCTCGCCTCGTCTTTATAAATAATATCTATAAGGTCAGACAATTTATCATTAGGTTTAATAAGAAATTGTAAGAAACATGTTCCTGACTTATAAAATCTTATTGGCATATGAAATATTGGCATCGTAGGAGTTGAAGATATTAGTTTAGAATGAATATCCCAAAATTGGTCAAATCTATTATCTGAAATACCTGTAATTAATTTTTTACTCTCTTCTCTTGTTAGGCGTGAGGAAATTTTTCCCTTATGTTTCAAATGATCTGCTTCCTTAACTGATTGCATAAATATAGCTTCCAGTTCTATTGGAGTATATTTAATTATATCATCAGGTGATGATCCTTTTCTTATAATTATTTGTAATGGTTCTATTGAATTTTTATTTGATAATATATCGTGTATTACTCCTATGGGATAATACCAACGGACAGGTGCTGAATTATGTTCTAGATAAATGTCTAATTCATTCATAGGTTCACCAAAGCTTGAGAAAAAATTACAAATATTTTTATAATAGAATGGGAAGTATGATATTCTTGGTAGCGACATCTAAATTAACAATATTGTTAATCATAAAATACATTTAAAAAAAAAATATAAACTTACAAGATAAGTATCATTGGATGTTGTTGGAAAGTCTTCTTTCTCCAAAATAAACATTATTGGTACCTCCGCATCCCATACTAGTCTTCGGACTTGATAATCATCATCCATTTTATATTGTAGTTATTTTGTTAACTAAATAATAATATTTATTGATATAAATGACCCTTCTTTTTGGTATGTCTATTATAGAGATAGTTAACTATAACATATAAGTAAATATACTACCAATTGTATACTTAATCGTCGTTATAAGAATTATGGTTTTAAAAGACTCCTTTTTTCTTTCTTATTTTTTGTAGACAATATTTCTAATTCTATATTATATTAACCACAATGTTAAGAATTATTTCAAGTAGAAGTTTAAATCTATCAACTAAATATTGTTTGAGAACAAATATTTTAAGATCAATCTCCACAACGAAAAATTTATTTAAAGATGAAGATAAAAAAGTATCAGCATTTCCAAAAACGATAAAGGAAGAGACGGCTATATCTAAATCAGTTTTGGAGGATATCTATACGTATCAGGAAGAGAAACCCAAAACATTTACTGGAAAAGCAAAACAAGCTACAGTTAATACATTTTGGTATGCATGTCTTTTAGCATCGGTTGCTGCATTAGGAGCACTGGGATATGCAATCTTTACAGAATTTTTTGCACCCGATTCACCTAGTGTTATTTTTTCAAAATCTCTTGATATTGTTAGAGCTGACCCTACAATTCAATCGGTCTTTGGTCATTCTATAGCTGGGTATGGTGAAGAAAATAGGAGAGGTAGAAGAAAGGATTATGTTCATAGAAAGTATGAACAAGATGGAGAAAAAAGAATTATGGTTCAATATAATATTAAAGGTAATGATATCAGAGGAAGAGTTACTGTTGTTATGAGAAATAAAGATGGCTCCTGGGAGTATAGATTCATTTACGTTGAGACGGTTACAAGACCAATAGAAACATTTACTGTCCTTGATAATAGGCTTCTGTAGGAGTATTAGTTTACTTTGTTATAATAGTTTTATATAGTATAAAATATATTTATAAAACGTTTATTATTATTAAGTTTTTACAAATTTGATTAAAAAAAGTAGTGTTTTAAGGCAAATGGTTAATATTTATATATATATTTATATACAAAATGAAAAAAAAATACTTCAAGATGTTTATATATCATGATTTATATATTTCTTTATATTCACGTATATGTACCAGTTCTTATAATGTCATGATAATTTTAATATTTAAAAAAAAATATTTTTAAGTAGTTTTTTTTACAACTTTTCAACTAATTCACAGTTATTTACTTCCAAAGTTGTACCATTAACAATGAAATCATATCTTTTTCTAATATCCTCCAAACTTTCTTTGGCATCCTCGTCAATAATAAGCTTTTGAAAATAACTATGAATCATTTCCATTGTTACTTCACCAATATGTAAAGGATCGACAGATCCCTGTAAACCAGCAGCCTTCCCAATATAACCAGGATGGATAAAACTAAAGTCGCTAAATGACTGATGTACGGCATCCTTAAATGTATACATGAATCCATTTCTTTTATTCCCATCTTTATTTACAACTAATATTCTTTTTACATTCTCAGGAAATTGAAAACTTTCAATGTTAAAAAACAAACAAGGTTTATCAATATTATGTAACATGTTAACTTTTATTGGATCCATCCATGCATCCAAACAAACAGCAGCTTTGAATAAATCCGTTTTCCCTAATGCTGCGATAGCTGATGTGGCTCCAAATGAATGACCAACAAGGAATGTATTGGATAAGTCAAGTTTATTTGTAAATTGTCCCCAATCGAATTCATCTCCCAGTAATACTCTTGATTGTGACGTACCAAGTGCACCGATATTTAATTGTTCCAGAACATTGAACAAATCTTCATACTCTTTAACACGTGTCATAACTTGTTTACCTCTTAATTTAATATCCTTATATTCGGAGACGACCATTCTCATAGGAATTGAAGTTTCAATTTTGTGTTTGCAATCATTATCGTATGAAAGTTTATACGTCCAACATGACGTTAAATCTCTATGTTCTAATGCAGCAACAATATAACCGTATGAAGCTAAAGCTGTACATACAACTGTATAGAAATGTCTACAACCCGATAAACCGTGTGAAAATATAATTACAGGAAATTTGTCTGATATGTTATTATCCTCTCCCTCAATTAGTTTTTCTTGCCACGTCGCTGGAATCCTTCTTTGTCCAACAACCATATTCATCATTGTTCTTAATTTTATCCTAGACATCTCCTGATAATCAGCCAATCCAGTAAAATATTCTGTTCTTGGTACCCACAATGGATATTTTTTTTTCTCCTTATCACTATTTTCTTTTCCATCAGAAACCTAATAATTAATTAATATACAATGTAATATATTTAAACATACAAAATCATTAATTTTATTAGGATAATATAGTCGAACAAAAGTGCCCAATTTTTTATCAATTTCTTTTTTTCCTTCGTCATTAATTTTGATAGAATCATTGCCACCATCAATCATCAAATCGGAACATGAAACCTTATACTTTCCAAGACCTATTATAGGTAATTTTGGAGAGTATTCTCCTGTATATGGTAATGAGTATATAAGTCCCATGTTTTTTAAATAGTTATATATATATATAGTTTTGTGTTTGTTTTTTTTTGCTTAATTTGTTTGAATGAGGAAAAGAAATTTTTTAATTGTAAAATATATTAAATAATATAATTTACAATGACTTTCCCTGAAAATAAATTTTACTCAGAATATTTATTATTCCTTTAACAATATAGTGTAATAAACGTTGTCATAAAAAATGGGAAAAAAACTCATGATAATGTAAAGTACTATTATATCTTTAAGTGGGAAAGAAGATGGAATTGAACAAAATATAAAAACAAAAATATTTATATCAACCATTTTGAGGAAGGTAAATGAAAATTTATATAAGAAGAATAACATTTTAATGTATTTACCAAAAATAAATAAGATCAATCATTTATTTAATTAAAAAATGTTGATATATTTTGTAAAAATTATTAAACTATTTATATAATAAAAATATGATATGGATAATTAAGTTTTATTATA
This sequence comes from Parastrongyloides trichosuri, assembly GCA_000941615.1. Lineage (NCBI taxonomy): Eukaryota > Metazoa > Nematoda > Chromadorea > Rhabditida > Strongyloididae > Parastrongyloides > Parastrongyloides trichosuri. The sequence goes on from LM523165.1 coordinate 124,030, forward strand.
ATAAAATATCATGTAATGGTTATCTTTTTTGTGATTAAAATAAGTATGTATAAAAATATTACATAAATAGTAACTTAGAATCAGAAGGCAAAAAAAAAGTTTTTAAGATTACTATATACAAATATTTGAATGACAGTGATAGGGAGAGAATAAAGAAGGTTGAAAGTGTATGTGTATAAATTTTTGATGGTGTCGTATTAACATATTTTTGTGATGGCGTGATAATATTTTGTTAAATGATATAGGGTAGTTCTACGTATATATATACATTATGAATGATTATATAACTTTTATAATAAGTAATGATTTATATTTATTATAGAGATATGATGCTTAGATGAATTGTTAATCAATTTGTCTGCCTCATTTAAGATATTGAAAAAATCATTTTTTTGAGTAAGAATACGATTTTAAAAAAAATATATCAAAAAAAAANAAAAAAAAACCTTTGTACTTTTTAGTATTTATTATATAATGATAAAATTTAAAATATGAAATGATAAGATAAAATTGTCATTTTTTGAAGTATAATTTTAAACTATCTATCATCTGATTATACAACCATATATGATTAAACCAGTTTATCATTAAGATTTGATATATAAACATTTACCTAAAAAGTATAAATTTTTAAAACTATAAAATAGATATAATAATTTTATTCATTTAAATTCACTCTCTTCCTCTTGATTCTATTTTAAAACAAGAATTCGTATTTTTTGTATGAATAATTTTTATAGTATAAGTGTGTGTATGATAAAACTTAAAGGAATTGCACGTGATTGAAAGGGTAAATATACAAGTATACTAAAGAATTGTAATGTTGACATGGTAAAAAGAATTTTTTCAAAATAAAAATTCTTTTAAATCAAGAATGTTGGAAAAATATGTTTGAAAAACGCCGAATGACATCATTATACATATTATAAATATATATTTTTTAATGATAAAAGAAATGATTTTTGACATAGGATAAAAAAAACAAACAGTAGTGACATCTAAATAATAAAATAACAAAGAGTGCATAGTAGTATTTAATATGTGTATAATATAAAAATAATAATACAAATATGATTTTCAAGAAGTTAAATATACTCATCCTAAATGATAACATTACACATGAAAATGCGTTGACATGTTTAAGTAAAAGAGATGCTAATATATAAATAAAAATAGATTATATGAATAGTAGTTGTGATTTTTGTTATAATAATAGATGAAGTGCCAAGTGTAATAAGTTTATATAATTAACAAGTAGTCTTAAGATGAAAGTTAATGGGAATTTTTGTAGTTTAATGTCTAGTTTAAAAAATATATACATTGCTTTGATTTTTAACTTTAAGTTGGTAGGTAAAAATGTGTGTTGATATTGATATGTGTGTATGTATATGTCATAAAATGGTTACCTATAAAACTAAATATGAATATATAAATGTTACACAGCAACAATTAGTAAGAAAAAAAAAGAGTTTTTTATGATAATTTTACATTGTCAATAATAATCTCAGTGAAAAATGTTATCAAAATCAACTTTAAAGTTATCAAACTAAAATAACAACAAAAGTACAAGTGTGTAATAGTAATATCACACTCTTTCCACATTTATCAATTAAGTGTATGAACTTTGGTAGTACCATTTAAATAAACCAACATATATGTATTGATTATTTCGGAGAAGTATTAAATGAGGACATATATATTTCAAAGTGTTTTGAAGTACTACTAATATTTCCTTTTACAAACGTGTCATTATAGTAACGGAATAAAAAAATGGTATAACATTTTATTTTAATGATTATTGTTAATGATAAAGATGAAAAAGAATTTTCTTTTATCAAAAAAAGTAAATAATGAAAATTCAAGAGAACTTGTTATTAATAATTGAATAAAATTTAAACTTCATTAATAATAATTCTTTGTTTTAGAGAATTTTTGAAAGAATGTATGCACACATTTTAAAATCAATCTCGAAAAAAAAAATGAAAATTCATTTGTATATATTTATGAAGAATAAAATTGATACATATTTATTATTCATTATTTCTCTTTCTCTCTCTTTAAAATGTTTGAATTGTTATCAAAAAAAAATTGAATCTTTTAAATAATAATAGAGTTAAAATAGTAAAGACAAGAAAGAGGGTATAAGTACATTCTGTATGATCATTCAATGTTTAATGAAAATTATTTTATTATAATTATGATTCATACTTATGTTTAATGAAAAAGATGACGGATTAAATATAATTTTTAATAGAAAAAAAATATAAATTAATACAATTTAGAATGGTAATTGTATAAGTTCTGAATGTACTCAAGTGATAAGTTATGATGAATAAAGCTTAATGAACTTTTATATAAAAATTATAATATCTTCCTAATTGAATCATCTTTAGATATACAAAGCATTTCTTTCCTTAATTTCCTTTTCCTTATTATTTATAATTTCTATCCTTTTATGTCTCCTTAAAATATTTAAATTGACTTTTAAATGCTCTAATCATAAATAAAAGAAGTTTATTTTTATAAATATTTTCAAAATCTTTTTATTATTATAAAGTATATAAAAAGAAATTTTCGTTAATTTTTTTATGTCCCTCTCCTTAAAAGGGTTACCTCCTTTTTTATCTCTTTTATAAAATATATGTATCACATATGTATATAAAATTTTGCTCCAACATTCTTAATCCATTTCCCTTTTTTTTATCCTTCTTATAATATATATAAACCTTTAAATGAAAAGTTTTATGAAAAAATTTTACTCCTAAAAAAGTATTTATCTTCTCTCATGCATTTAAATTTTAAGTATATCCTTATTTTATCACTTAATTTTTATTTATTATTATACTTTTTATATTTATTATATATGTATTTTCTTACACTCTGATACTGTTCCTTCCTAAAATATTTTATTACATAACCAAAGTAAAAGAAAAATATTTTTAATAGTTTTTTTTTTAATTTTATTAAATATTTTTTACTTTTCTTCTCTCTCTATATATAATAAGAAGTGTGTTGATTTGATAATTAATAATAATTTATTATTGTAATTATAATTTCATTTCACCTCATTCAAATAATAAAAAAAACATATTTAAATATTCACCCAATCCATCATCTTATCTTTCCATTACCACATATGGATATGCATAACATATCCATCCCAATTTTAATATAAGAATCCCAAGAAATCGTCATCAATGAGGACAATATTTTACCATTTAAAGTTCCTAAAAAAATTATGTCACATTAAAACATATCTATTTTTACTAAAAAAATATTATTAAATATATTTTAATTTTTAAATGTTCCTCCTTCAAAAACATCCTTTTTTCTCCTTAACTTTATAAGCACATCCTCCCTTATTTATTTTTATATTATTTTATACTTTTAAAATACAATTATTTAACAATATTTACTTTATGAAAAATATTTAAATTGTATTATACTTTTTGTAACGATGATGTAATTTGATTTTAAAAGTTAAAAGCTTTTATTAAGAGATAATAAAATTGGTAAATAGGATGTATTTTGAATGAATATATGCATATTTTTATTATTCTTCAAAAGTTGTTTCTTTTTAAGTTTAATATTTTTTTTTCATTTTTTGAAATCTCAAAAAAGACATTGCATGTATCATTTCTCTCGTTTATATAATTTTTTTGTAAAATGTTATCAAATTCTAGAAATGATAAAAAACAAATTAATCTACATTGTACTAATTATTTTGTCCTTTAACATTCAAACTACACAGTTAACAAACACAATCATTCAAAATAAAAGACCCTGTTCACAGATATCTGAAAATGTCATATCAAGATGTATGGAACCAATATTGAAATATTCAAATAATGTCCAAAAATCTACGCCAAGAAGTGGTAAATGGTCCTTACAGGGTGGTCATGCATTTAAAGAATTATGTTCTCTATATAAGGATTTCGAGATATGCATCTCTGGAATTGAATGTCAATCTATATCAAAGTTGGGTATTGAAGCTAGTTATAAATTTATGTGTGGTGAAGGTTACCATATATTTGATAAATACTCTAAATGCTTTTCTCAAGTAGAGGAAGAAATTAGTTATTTAGAGTGCAAAAATAATGCCAGTAATGAAATGGAAGAAATTCTTAATTTTAGACAAAATGATCAATTAAAATACTTTAACGAATTATGTCATGTTATGGAAAATTATTTAAGTTGTTGTAAGCCTAATGTTATTAAAAAATGTGGTGTTGAAGCATGGAAATTAGTTTCAAGAGTAAGATTTTTTATTTTTTAATTAATACTTATAATTCTTTCAGATTACAACTGATTCACTTCAAGTAACAATGCCAAATTGTAATGTAGAGAGTATTCTTAATGTTTAAAAAATAAAACAAATATTAATTGGGTGATAAAAAATAATATATAAATTTTTAACTTAATAAATAATGTACTTTATAACATCGTTTTAATCATAATTCTGAATGCCCATATCTTAACTGTGTTGCACTCAAACCAGCAGCTCTACCAAAAACAACACATTCAAGAAGAGAATTTCCTGCCAATCTATTATTCCCATGTACTCCTCCTGTAACCTCACCAGCAGCGTACAATCCTTTAAAAGTATCATTTGTCATTTCACTATAAACTTGTCCTTCACTATTAATTTTTAATCCTCCCATAGTATAGTGAATTGCTGGTGTTATCATTGCCATATAAAATGGTTTATCCATATCAAATTTGGTTGGGAATACTGTCTTTCCAAAATCATCTCTTCCATCATCTGCATTTTTATTATATTTAATGAAAGTTTCCATCAAATTATTCTTATCACAACCAATGCCATTAGCCAAGTCTTCGATACTGTCATATTTAGTGAAAAACTTTTTGACTTTCCAATAAAAATTAAATGCTTGAATACCAAAACCTTCTACACCTTCGTCATTTAAAATCATAAAAGCGATCCTCTTATTCTTATCACTAACACAATTGTTAAATATTTTTTCACTTAAATAATCTCTTCTACCAAGTTCATTAGCAAAACGTAAACCTTTATCATTTACAAGAATTGCTCCCTTACCACGCAATGCCTCTGCAGCAAGAAATTTAGTTTTGGCATCCCTATTGGCAGGATCGATAAATGACGTTGGATGTATTTGAATATTCTCCATATCAATAATTTTAGCTCCCATAGCACGTGCCATTTTAACACCAGACCCAGTTGCAAAGTCACCATTTGTTGTTGGTAATTGGGATAATAAAGGATGTTTACCAAATTCTTCAAGTAAAGAATTTTCATCATTATTATCAGCTGAATATCCACCAGTTGTTAATATAACAGCTTTACCTTTCATTTCAATAATCATATCTTTATTGTTGAAATCTCTGTACCTAACACCAGTAATATATTCATTCCATGCTGTTAAACCAACAACTTCAGTATCAAGAATAATATCAATAGCTTCAGGTCTCTTATTTTTTATTTCCATTATTTTATTTTTAATCCCCATAATAATAGATAAGCCTATAGGTAATGGTTTACCCTCCTTCAAATGTAACCAATGTGTTCTGGGAACAGAATGTCCACCACACAAATTGACATCATCAATCTTAACCCCATTATCAGTTAAAAACTTTAATGCATCCCTACTGTTTAATGTTAAGTAGTTGACCAAGTTATAATCATTTTTATTATCCCCAGCTTTTAATGTATCCAATTTAAACAATTCAACATTATCTTCAATATTTTTTTCCCTCTGAATATCTGTTCCACATGCGTTGATCCCAGATGATGCTTTGGCTGAATTACCACCAAGTGCTTTCTCTTTTTCAAATAATACTACTTTTGAGGGAACACCTTGTTCGAGTACTTCCAAAGCAGCTGCTAAACCAGCTAATCCACCACCAACAATTATTATAGGATCAGTGTCTTTTGGTGGTTTAGCCATACTTTCTACTCGTAAAGTTTGAAGGAGAAAAATAAATAAAAGTAATAATTTCATATAAAAATATAATGTCTATAAATCAATGATTATCTCTTATATATATATAATTTTAAAAAAAAATAATTACAAAACGACACGTACCACTACAATAATGCTAGATAGAACTTCTGACTAATGTCACAAATAACAAATAATTTCTATCATAATTTAATCGTAAAACCATTGAACGTTCAAAAAAAAATCAAAAAATCTTGAAGAGAAATTTCATACCTTGGAATTTCGTTATACAATTATTCATCGATGGGCAAGGCCTATTGAAAAAAGGAGTATTGACAAAAATAATTTATTATCACAATTATTACATGTTGACAAATTAATTACAACTATATATAATTAATAGAAGGCAATGTTAATTAATTGTAATTAAAGCCTTAGAAAAAAAAANAAAAAAAAATAGAACATTTATCCAATTACACACATTTTGATACAAAACATTTTTAATCACCCTTTGCCGATATCCTCGTATTGTTAGGTGGCCGGATAGTATTATTTTTGGTAAAAGGAATACTATCAAAAGAAGAAGAATATTCACCAGTATTAGTTGAAATAGAATCTTTGCAATTTTTATTATTATGGATGCTGTTGTCATTTGGTGGACCATTAATTTTATTATTGCTATCCGTCTTATTATTGGCGCTAATTTTTGTTCCCGATGTTGATGCAATATTTGTTGGTTCAATAAAATTTTTTAATAGTTGATTTATAGGCTGAAATGATGATGAGGAGGAAGATGAATTGTCTGTATTTTCAAATTCCATTATCTCCTCATATGATAACTCATTTTGTTGTGAAAAATTGGTAATTAGCAAACCTTCCGTTGGTGTTGTTGAGACTTTTGTTAATGGACTAGGACAGTTACGTGCTAATTTTGGTTTTTTTGTTGGGAATAATGTTCCCATAAATGATGTTGATGATGAAGCAGTAGATGAGATACTCTCGTTATCGGAGTCATATTGGTATGGTGATGATTGTACCATTAACGTATCTGGACGCTTTCTTTTTAATCCTGTTATTGTTGATGTAGATGGTTGAGATACTCCAATACCATTTATTGATGGAGGTCTACAAAGTAAAGTCCTTGGACTACAACTTCTTAATATTCTATGTCTTGTTGGTGATGGTGTTGGAGATGGTGAGTAGGGTAAATTATTCTCTACTATTTGATTGGTACTTGGTGAGTAACATTGTTTTTGTAAACTAGAGCTATTACCTTCAACACTTGCTTTAGGCGATGATGAAGAGGAAGTATTTTGCGAAAGAATTGTTGACGTTAAGACAGTTATTGGTTCTATACAACTATTTGCACGTTTTCTTATCTCTCCATTGCTATCATCAATTGAAAAATCTCCAAATGATAGTGATACTTTTTGTGATGTTTGCATATACCTTTCATGAGCCACTTCATCATCAACAGCGGATGTTTCATCTCTTTTAATTTTTAATATTCTTGATCTTGATAGAATTTTTAATGGTACTGGTGGTGGTGAAGATGGTTTTGAAAAATTAATATTTATATGATGATTTTGTGCAGGTGATGCTGGAGTAGAGAAGGATGGTTTTGAGAATACATTTGTTGGTGGTTGCATTATATTTGATGATGATATGGTAGAATTTGATGTAGCTGGATTGTCCATAATGTGCAAATACAAGCAGTCACAATTTGTCGATTTATTTTTTCAATAAAATTTGATATCACAGTTATAGTTTAATTTGTGAAAATTTTAACAAATAGACAAAGTATAAAGCTGTGTATTTACAAAGGTAAAATATTGAAAAATAATTCAATTTTTAGTAATATGTTGTAGTAAATAATTATATCTAAAGGTAAGTGATAAGATATAGTAGAGAAAAATATATTTACTTTAATTATTTATATTGATTAACAACAATTTAACCATGAAAATACATATAATAAAACACTTTTTAGGCGTACAAGTATAATTTGGCTTTTGTCTGTGTTAGGTTTTGCAGGCCGCGTCTCGATTATTTACTAGTCACTGTTTTATGTATTGAAAGAAAAGATTCCTGAGATGAGGGGGGTTAAAATGTTAGAGTGTATTTCTATTAGATTTTTCTACTACTTCGAAGGAGAACCTTATGATCTAGGTTGCAACGATAAAACTACTATATATTTCTTCTTTATATAATTGTATTGATAGTACTAACCGTTAAGGGAAATGTGGTAGAAAGAGGAAAGAATAGAAATGAAAGAAAAGAGTTTAGTTATGGAGAAATAAATTTTTAAAAGGGCATATATATACAGATGTAACAACCCTACAATGAATCATTATTTAAAAAAAAAAACTAATTGTAACAAAAATCTTGTTTTACAACAATTGTAATGAAATGTTTTCCTTTTTATTATAATAAAATGTTATCAGAAGGAATGTTGATAGTTACAGAAAAATATAAATTGAAAGGGAAGGAAAAACATCCTTCAATGGCATTTAAAAAACATTTTGAATAGATATAAACAATAATTAAATAGAAAAAAAAGGAGAGAAGACAAAATTTATTATGATGATTGCTGTTATTTATTGATATTTTTCAATCTTCATTATTAAAATATTAATTTATCATTTTCCTAGAACTTTATTGTCATCGATAATAAGCCAGTTACTCATTATTATTAACATTTTCAAAACAAAACCTACGTTAATAACATTTAAAATAAAAGAGTCAAAAGATAATGTTTAATTATGTTATTTTTAAATAATTTCATTAATATAAAATATTAACAAGTTGTTAAAGACTATACTAATGTTTAGTATTTTGGAATGTTTATAAAAGAATCAAAAATCGTTTTTTCAAACATAATATTATTAAATAATAATATTTGTTAATTAAAATTCATTAAGTAAGAATTTTGAAAGCGATTATGTAAATACAATCTTGTATTAACCAACTAATCCATACTTTAAAATAATTGTTACACACTTTCACTTCTAATTGATTTATAATTATAAACTAAATTTTGTTAATTTGGAACATATGATATGTAATACAGTAATTTTATAGCTTTCCATCAAATCTCTCGTAAAGTGCAATTTTTATGTGGTTCTTGGGAAAAATGACTTTTATAACTCAAATAATATAAATATTTTATTGTACCTTTGAAGATAATAAAGAGATTTTTATTAATAAAACAATATTTTAGATGAAAATCGAACGGAATATAAAATTTTTATTGTTTCATACAAAAAAATAGATCAGTTGGATCACCACTTCTAATGAGAGAATTATCAAACTCGATTCCTCAAATAACTTAATATAATAGCAGCATTTCTTAAATATCTTTATACTCATTATATTTACTCTTGAAATTCATATCAATAATATTGAAGAACATTAACTAAACATTCCAGAGATCATATTAATATTATATAGTATTTCTATATATCAACTTATCGGATGATGGTATAAAAAGTTTAAAAAAAATTAAGAAGAGGTTCTCTTTAACGATAATTTATATCGTAAGATATATAATATATATATATTTATCCATATCCATTCTTTTAACTCCTGCCTTTATATTACTATTTGATAACTAGAAACTTTATGTCAGAAGTTGTATTATATAAAGAAGTCAAAAATGTGAAAAGTAATAAACTTAAAAATGAAAATTATATAATTTCAATTTTTGTCTTTCTTCAACTTTGTATTATAATATCATTTCTTCATTCAAATATTTCTTAAAAATCACATTACTTATTTCATCTTCAGAGGGTTGTGATCACAAGGTTGTGGGCGAGGGGGTTTTTTTTATTAAGATTTAAACATCCACGCCGCATGTCGTTATTTTCGTTTTATTATAATATATTTTAAACATAATGTTTTTTTTAATTTTGGATGGTATTAAAATGAGGAAATGGGTGATTATTATCAGTTTCATTTTAAAATCATTTGTCTTTCACTTTTTATATAAAATATTTTAATAAATATTCTTTTGCAGAGAGTTTATATATAAAAAATATTATTACAGTATCATGGATTCAAAACCAGAAGAAGTAAGTTTAACATTAATTTGAATAAATATTTTTTTTTTTATAGGTTCAAGCCACAGCCCCAGAAGTCGTTGCTGAAGCCCCAGTAAAAGAAGCTACACCAGAAGTTGTTGCTGATGCTCCAGTTGTTGAAGCTACACCAGAACCTGCTGCTGAAGCTCCAGTAGTTGAAGCCGCATCAGAACCAGTTAAAGAACCCACTCCAGAACCTGCTACCGAAGCTCCAGTTGCTGAAGCCACACCAGAACCAGCAGCAGAAGCCCCAGTAAAAGAAGCTACACCAGAACCAGCAGCAGAAGTCCCAGTAAAAGAAGCTACACCAGAACCAGCAACAGAAGCCCCAGCTGCTGAAGCCGCTCCAGAACCAGCTGTTGAAGCTCCTTGTGAAGCACCATGTGAAGCCCCATGTGAGACTCCATGTGAAGCACCAGCTGTTGAAGAACAAATTGAAGCTCCAGTTGCCGCTCCAGTATGCGAAGCTGCACCAGAACCAGTTGCTGAAGTTCCTTGTGATTCAGAGAAATGTGCCAAAACTGCTATTGTTGATGCAATTGCCAAATTAAATGAAACAATTGCTAAAGCACTTGCTGAAATCATGGAACTTGCTAAGGGCCTTTAAGAAAAGGAAGGGGAAAATGAATGGTATCCATTTTTTAATAACAAGAAATACAAACAAAAAAAATCTATTTTTAAAACTTGAATTAAAAAAGTTTTTTTCTTTGAAAATACTTTCACATACATATACAACATTATAAAAAAAATTATTTTTTTTTCTGAAAATAAACCTGTCTCTACTATACTCTATCTTTTTAATCTTTAATCAGAATATGACAGAGTATCAAAGAATAAAAAGATATTTAATAGTTGCTTTAAAATTTGACAATAATATCATAAGGTTATTTAAATTAGAGATATCTAAAGAATTTGTTCTTGAATATTTTTTAAATTGTCATGAAGGTATGACTAATTATTTGTAGTAATTTTTTAATAACATAAAATTATAAAAATGTATAATTATAAAAAAATTTTGATTTTTGTTGTTCTAATTAATACTAATAATTAAAAATAGAATTGAACATATGATTATGATAATAATATTTATCTATTATTATTATTTTTATCAAAAACAAAGGAAGAATTTTTTAATGTTATATATTATTAATTTTTGATTTTGGAATATTAAAAAATATGTTTAATGAAACCTGTTTGAGTGTTTTTTTTTAACTGTAAAATATTAAAAGTTTAATTTTGAATTATTTTTTTTAT
>LM523165.1:135322-211278 GCA_000941615.1 Parastrongyloides trichosuri
TTTTTTTTTGTCAAATTTTGAATATAAATAATAGAGATGATGTTGTTTATGAAAAATGATATAAAGATATTATATAAAAGATTATTTATTAATCTTTAAACTATATGAGTAAAAACTCAAAATATTACATAGATTCGGGCAGAAGAATAAATATTTTATTTAGAAAATGAGATATCATTAAAAATTATGTTTATCTCTAAAAATTTAATGTCGGTTAATACAAATGTACAATAAATAATATCTCTATAAAGTTAATCTTCCAATTAATTCTTATATTTTTAAAAAGTTATCTTTTTGACATATTTTTAGAAGATGGTTAGAGGAACAAAATATATATATATTTTTAAAATTGATGATACTCGCACTTATATAATAAGGCTATAATCATTTGTAATGACAATTTTTCATTGGTGCAAATATAAATATTGTTTTGACAAATAAAATACATTCATATATACATATATCCTCAACCACAAAACTACACTTTTCATATACCAACTCTCATCTCTCTCCTGATTGCATATGTACATTTTATTTTAACATATTCAACAAAATGTATGTACATTCTCATTCATATAATATATATATATATATTCTATAAAACGTCAAAGCTCTTTTATTTTTTAATATTTTTAATAAAAAAATTTATAATATATATACGCATATATAAATTTATATTATTTTGTTATAATTAATTTCTATCTTAAAACATAATTACTCTATTCTCTTTATCCTCCATTATTATTAAAATATGAGAAAAGGGAGGTTTAAAATATACGTATACAAGGAGCTGTAAAAAATTATTTATATATAAATTAGATCGAAAAATATTATTACTTATATCCATCAAATAATTTTATTTTTACTTTTAATCCTTACTCCCAAGCTTCTTTCCTCTAGAATATATCTATCTTTACACACAATATACAAATATATATATATAAATATTATAATTTTTATTCATTTTTCCATTATCACATATTTTTTAAAATTTTAAATACCATTTCATATAAATATATATGACATCTTTCTATATATATCTTTTTCATTATTATATACATTCCTCTCAGATAATGTTATCATTCCATTAACAAAATTTTTTAACATATTTAAAAATATCCCAACTTTTATTGTTACAATAATAATTACTTTAAAAAATCTTTTATTAAAAAACTTTCTTCTTATTATTCATTGTGACCAAATGATAGTTCTATATATGTACATATTATATATTTTAAATAATTATTATATATAATACATTTATATAAAAAATTGAGTCTTCTTCAACACCAAATATTAAAACTTATATATTTACCATTCTTCTATGTATAATAAATATATTCAAATATATGAATATTGCTTATCCTTTTTTTGTACTTTTGTTTTTCAAAAAAGTGAATTGTTAGCTTTTTATCATATAAGCAAGTTAATAAAAAAAAAAGTTTTTTTTTTTAATATTTCCAAAAAATTTATATACTTTCAAGGATAGTATAATGATTATATGTTTTTAATTCATTGAATATTACATCTTTTAATTAATATAGATAATCGTTGTGTATCATTTATTTCTTTCCACCTACATATGCCATTTATATTTGTGTACGGAAAAATATTTCCCCATAGAAAAATATGAGGGATTAACTTTGATATATAATTAATAAATAATATATTATTATTGCATTTCAGAAAAATGGAGGTTATTTCTAATAAGGATAGTGAGAAGAAGAAGAATTGTGAAGAGAACGTATGTTTTTAAATCTTTTTACGTGATTAAATATAAATAAACTGTTAAAGGTTTCTAAAGAGGATGGGAATCATGAGGAAGGTCAAGATATTGAATCACCAGTAAATTGTGAAGAAAAAGAAGAAGGAATAAAAAATAATGGTTGTAATAATAATGATGAGGAGGAGGAGGATGATGAAGAGGTTGACAATAATGAGGAAGAAGATGAAGATGATGAGGAGGATGATGATAAAAAGAATGACAATGAATCAACTGAACCATCTGAGGATAGTCAATCAAACAGTGAAATAATTGAAAAAAAATCTTCCTACAAAGGTGTTAAGAGACATGCTAAAGATAGTAGTTGTGATGACGAGGAGAATGATATGATAAGAAAGAAGTCAAAAAACATTTCTAATGAAGAAGAAAAAGAAACCAGTAATGGTAATGATAATAACAATATTGTTCATGGTTTAGATAATTCAATTAATAATATTCAAGAAAATCAGTAATTTAATAAAAACTTTTTGAAAGAAACAAAATATACTATTAATTATGAAAAGTTTGAAAAAAATATTAAATCTCATCATATATAAAATCTGCTCCTTTTTTTTATTGTTAAGTATACACATATTTTTCTTATATAATAATAATACTAAATCAATTTGTATATTGATAAGAATATTTATAAAAATAGAACTTTAATGTTATGTAACAAAAGATTGTTCAAAAAAATTTACAACTAAAAATAATTAAATTATTTTTATCTCTTTAAATATATATTTTATTATATTACACTTTATTTAATTGTTTTTTTTTTTTAATATTTCTCATTAAAATAAAAGATTAAAATATTTGACATACATATTTGTTTATTTCATTGATAAAATGACTAATTAATTTAATATAATTTTAATGAATACTAATTTTTTTTATATCACACTTTTTTCTATCTTTTTCTCCATAATCGAAATTTAAAAACAACTATAAGCTAATAAAAAAACAGTTGACAGTTTTGTTGGAAAATTTTTTTTGTTTTAACAGATATATAAATACAGAGAATAATATATGTTATTTATAGAAATGTAATTTGTCAAAAAAGCCTTTTTTATAAACAAACACAGCTTCATGTGATATAAAAAAAATATAAACTATAGATGGAGAGTGTGTTGTTGTTGTGGTAGTTATATATATATATATTAAGAAATGCTCCATTGATAAAAAATATATTTTTGCCAATTTTTTTTAATACATGTTTACCAGTTGGTATATAAAGGATTGTCAAAGATAAAATTGTACATTTATACCTTATTTTTAGTTTTATTTTTTGTCATAAGAAAAAATAGTTATGGAATTTCTTAATAAAGCTACTGAATCGTGCAAGAATGCTGTTAGTGCTACTGGAAATGCTTTAGGCAATGCTGTTGAAGGTGTAAGTTTACTTGTTAGATACTTTTTATCTCTTTTTTTTTATTTAGGCAGCTGGGGCAATCAAAACTGGAGCTGAAAAATTAGCTTCCGAGGTTGCTGATGCTGGAAACATTCTTTCCCACAAAATTGCTGATGGTACCACTGCAACGAAAGATGCAGTAAATAGTGCTGGTGATGCAGTTGGTAAGAGTGCCGAAGCTGCTCATGATGAAATTAACAATGCCGCTGATGCTACAAAGAAGGCATACAATGATGGTGTTGGAAAAGTAGAGAAGGCAGTGAACGACTTGAAGTAAACAGGAACATGTGATTTTCATTCCTTTTTTATCATCACAACCCTGCATTTATATTTTTACGATTGTTTTTAAAATTTTTATCGAATGATCCTCATTAACTTGAAAATGTACTACTAAAAGATGATAAAGAATATATACTTTATATCATAATATACATTTTTCAAAAGATGACGACGTAATGCTTTGCTTTTCTTTTTTTTTAATAAAATAAAAGTATATATTTTACCCTTTTGATAATTTTCTTTTTTACGTAATTTAAAAATATTTTTTTACACTTGTAAAAAAAGAGAAATGCACTTAACCCACCATTTCAGGAAGTAGCTTTATTCTTTTAGTGCACCTGAACTTGGTGTTTATATTTATATGTGAAGAAAAAATTTGAACTAACAAAATTTATAAACTATATATACTATGAAAATAGTTGTCATCACAATCATTTTCTAACTTTATTATTTTTTTGCAACTACAATATACTTAAAAATCGTTTTTTTCTAACTATGAAAGCGAATTCTATGATGATGAATAGAGTAATTAGAAGTACATCTAAAAAAAATATTTTTAGAAAACTTGAAAATCCATATGAAGAGAATATTGGTAATAAGGAAGTAAGTTTTATTATGGTTTGTATGTATGTGTATGTGTAATTTTAGATTTTTGACAATGTATTGACAAATATTAGAAATAAGGAAATTAAAACAAAATCATCTGATATGTCAAATGAAAATAAAGAACATGGATCTAGTCATATAACATCATTAAATAATGTTACAGATAAAATTGATAATAATTTTAATATTCCGAAATTTTTTATTGGTGATGATGAGGAAGAAAATATTTCATTAAAAAGTAACTACTATGATTTTATTTCCGATATAACCAAAAAAAATTCATTAAATAACATTTTATCAAAATCTGTCCTCGATATCACAACATATTCCGAAAAAAAGCTTTCACCATTTCATTCTTATCAAAGTTTAAATGATATTAAAAATAGGAAAACTTTTTTTAGTAACAAAGAAATTAATAGATGGAATAACTTACATAGTATTGATGAAGGAAGTAAAAAAGAAGTTAGAGAACAAGAAGTAAATAATAAAAAATTGGCTGTCGACAACAATTTGTTATCTTCGTCAACAAAGTTTAATAGAAGTATTAATAAAAAAGCAACTAATCTTTTGCAGCATGTTCTAAAATCAAATGTCCAAGCGATAGGACAGGAAGATTGTGAGAAAATAGAAAATGTTCATTGTGGTTTAAAAAGAAGTCATAGTCATTTAAGTTTAAAGTCACTAGTCAATGCGTAATTTTAAACGTAATAATTTTTTATATGATTTCAAAAAAATATTTTTTAAATAAAATTATTTAATTATTTACAACCTGCTTTGGCAAAGTTTTCAAGGTTCTCATTGAAATATACAACATGATCTGCAGCTGTAGTATCTGATACTGAATTAGAACATGCATGATCATCAGCTCTTGTACAAATTTGATATGGAGCACCGGCAGTCATATTATTTTGGTACCAAACTTCATATCTATGATGGAATGGTGAATCGAAGAGGTTATCAAAAACTCTAGGTGGTAAATGTGGTATGATATCGTGATTGTGAATAATTCTATAAGTATATTTAACCATCTTATCATGGCCTTCAGCAAATTCAATATCTCCTGTCCTTGGTTCACCAAATGTAACTAATCTAACATCATCTGTTGCAAAGTAATTCTTTTTAACACAATATGCTGAAGCCATGGCAGCCATAGATCCACCCAAGGAATGTCCTACACTCCACAATTGATATGTTGGATTTTGTACAATAACTGTGTGCAAATCACTTTCCATACCAACATTCCATAAGTCATAGAATCCATCATAAAAATATTTATCAACTTTTCCTCCTGTGATAGGGAATGATTTTAAGTCATTGAATAGAAAATCTGTGCCTTCTAATAAGAGTTGCATTACTCCTTTTGATCCTCTAAAAGCAATTATAATGGCTTTGTCAGTGTGATCTACGGCAATATATGAACTGCAATTATCACCATCACTGTCACATTTAACTGTATATTGATTTATTAATGAAATATTTTTAAAATTGTTACTCAAACATGTTTGGATGTCCTTTCCATCTACATTAGTAGCAGCAATAGCTGGAAGTATATATTTCCTGCTAAAGTCATCGCTATATTCAAAACCATTTGGAACAGCTTTAGGGCAATCGAAGGAATGCGTTATTAAATTTAAGGCTTTACAATCTGTTTGTAAACTATTATGACAAGCATTATCACCGGCACACCATTGGCATTTTATCAACCCCTCGTAGCCATCAGCACACGTGCTGCAATCTTTAAAATTACCACATTTTCCATGGATTAATGCTGCAAGTGATAATAGTAATAATATATGTGTTCTCATAATATAATAATTAAAGTAATGATTTAACTTTCTTTGAACTGTTATTTATATATTAATAAGGTGATGTAATTAAACTTTTTTATAAGCATCTTTATATCACATCTTCAATATCCGTGTATTGGAAAAGAAAGCGGTAAAATTTCTTTAAATTTTATGTTTATTAATTGATAAGAATAAATATCAATATTGTAAGGTTAATAACAATAGAAAAATGCGTATAATAATGTGATAGATAACTAAAATATCTGATTATGATATTTATTAATAAATTTTTCGATAAGACTACATTATTTAATTAAAGGAATTTATTTAAGCAAAGTTTTATTATACTTTTCTTGAGTTTTAATGGTTATTTTATATCCTCGGAAAATATTTTCCTTTGTTGAATGATAAGAAGTATTTTGATACTGTGATAATTACTTTTTTATTAGTTTGATCTATAATTGTTGTTTTAAGCTCAGAAAGTCTTTTAATCATCGCACAAGGCTAAGTAGAGATACCAGAAATAAAAGATTGTCTTCATCGCTTTTAACGTTGCTTTTGACTTAATGTCAATTGGTAGAAAGTATAATTTGTTTGATTCCCATCTACTATTAATTCCAATAACAGTTGGGTTGATGTGTATCAACATCTTTACATTCGAGAGAGTATTTATATTGGAGAGATAAAAGTATGTACGTACTAACCCTGGTGAAATGATCTTTAAAAACGTATATTAAAATGTTGTTTAATAGTAATAATATAATTATCACAAAAATAATTGATAAGAAAATATTTTTATTATTGCACTTTATAGGTTTGAAAATGTGTTTATGGTTTCATACTTATCAATAAAGATTATTACACATTTTTATTGGAAGATTATTAATTTTTGATTACTCAATCCAAAATATTTGTATGGTCAACATATACTTTTAAAAGTTACCTGTCGCCGGGAGCTGTGGCGAGCTCTTGTAAACTGGCTTCTCAGTGGCTTAGTCTGGGGATGATCTGCCAATCGGGTCAACGTTTGTCTCCTAGTCGTTGGTGACCGAGCGTCCGTACCAAGCGTAGCGTCGATAGGCTAACTGTGAAGGAATTCATCGTTAACCGGTCGATTAAAGCAAGATGTATGGCTCAGGACCGAAAGGGAGCAGGCAAAAGTCTTCGCGCTATGACAGTGGTCGGATGGCGCACGAGAGGCGTCTGGTTTCAAACGCCAGTTGTATATGGTTACACCCATTCTTTTTTGGACTTTCAAATTATCAATTTAATAGAAAAATTTATTTATTAAAATTATCACAAATATTTATATATCTTTTCAAAAAAAAGGTATACTAAACATTACTATTCGGGTTTCAATATGTGTAGAAATGGATTTGCATGTGGTTTTTCACCTATTGATATAAGAGAAGAACTTAATGAAGCTATAAAAAATAAATAATAATTATACAATTTAATTACCTTCAACAGTACAATATTTCCATTCCTCTTGGGATATATCATTATTAGAATTAGAATCACAAAATTGAATAAAATTTTTAACACAACTTTTAACATTTTTCATTTTTCTTAAAAATTTCTTCAAGATTTTTATTTCACCATTATTTAATTTTCCATTCCTATCTTGATCAAGATCCTCAAACTTCCATAATACCATTTTTATTCTACTATCCTTGTCAAAATGTTTTTCAATATCTTCAGTCTCAACACTTGTATTGAGTCTTGAAATCATATCTTTACCTATCTTTGTAAAAAATGATCTATAAAATCTTATTCTTTTTTTTCCTTGACATTTTTTAATTTTTGATTTTGATAATACATCTCTAACTTTCATAGTACTAACTCTTTTATTACAATTAGGTAATCTATCAGTAACAGATGTTCCATGTAATGGATAACCATTGATAACATCAACACACCAACAAACTTTAGATGTTGGATGACATTGAATTTTTTCATAAAAATCTTCATTAATTTTTTGGCATATTGGAATATAAGTACTTGGTAATCTTGCTAATGATGTTCTAGCTAAAATTACTGTTCTTTGATACCTACAATTTGTAGGTTCATCATTAGTTTGAACACCCATTTGAACACTTGATGAATGATCCTGCAATTTTATTATAACATCAACATTCTTCATCTTCTTATCTTCAACCGTATTTTCTTTAACCTCCGGAGGTTGTGTATTTGTAAAATATGAAGCACAATTATTTATATTAATTGTATTATTTACTTTTATACCTTCACTATTCTTAATTCTTTTCTTATCACTTCGTGATATATGTATAACTTTTAAACATAGATATAACAAAAAAAAAATTAATTAACTTACCTCTTCTCTTCTTACAATTAGGCATACCGTTCCTTACAGCTGTATGTGGAATTATTTTACCATTCTTTTTGACACACCAGCAATATTGTTTATTGGATTGGCATTGAATTTCATCATACAAAGATGGATCTTCTTTGTTACAATTTGGTATATATGGAGCTGATTCATGATGAAATGTATCTAAATATTTATTGAATTCTTTCCTCTTTTCAAATTCTTCATTACATGGACTTTTAGCTATAAAAATATTATTACAAATTAATAAATAACATACAATAACAATTTCCATCAAATAATTTGATAACATTCCTGTTTTTACAAATACTAATTTTTAATTGACAAATACTCTTATAAGTCCTTCCATCTGAACCACAAAAAGGTTTTTGTATATTAAAATCATTCTCCTTCCCACAGAGGATATCAATCTTACATGGATCTTCTTCATTTTCATTAGACGATCCTAGGTATATAAATATAAATAGATATAAAAATAATAAACTTCTTATAGTATTCATTATCAGGTTAATGATAACGGAAAAAATATTTATATAATTGAAAGAATTTATCTTTTAAATTATAATATTTATTTTCAACAAGATAGAAATAATATTATATATTATATATAACAAGGAATGCTTAAAATTCTACAATCTATAACATCAGTCTTCTTAATATTGACATTATTAAGAAGATTAAATTACGCTAATCGAGAGAATGAAGAACATTGTGTAACTTTTTTTATACCTCAAAATCTTTATTTCTATATTTTTTTTAAAGACAAATGATTATTATGAAAAGAAAGATTTAAATTAATTGATTTTAAAATTTTAATATGATTCATTATAAGAAATCATTTACCATGTAAAACTATAGTTAAACTATAAAAAACTTTTGATAATTAATCATTTTGAAACCTTTTTACTACACAAAAATCAAAATATAAAATATGAAACTTAAAAAAAAAATGTAACTTTGTGTAACAATGTTTTTCTTAATTATAAAAATAGTTATAAACAAGCTTATCAAGGAACTAGTAATAGATAGGGTTTACATTTTGTTTTAATATAAATTACCATAAAAGTGGTAAATATATATATTTCATGACATTAATTTCATAAATAATTACATTTATTAATATCAAAAAAAAAATTTATTTTATTTTTATTAATAAATATTGTCTTTATCCTACGCATAATATTTTACCATAAATACATTAACTTCTCTCATTTGAATCACATTATATTTCTTTCCTTGGACTATACATATATTTATTTGAAATATGTTCTTTAGTAGAATTGTGAAACAATAAACTTATCATATAGAACTTCACTTTTAGTTTAAACAGTGTTCAGATGTACTTGAGGACTATAATTTTTTTTATATTAAGAGATTAATCATCATTTTAAGAACAACATTTCTCCATATATACTTTATAGAATTGTACTTTTACAAAGTTTTCTACTTTTACTGATAATATCGTAAGAAATGAAATACGTTTTTTATAACTAATTTTTCTTACAAATTATATTTCAAAATTGTATATATACAGGAAAACTATTGATGGTTTAAAAAGATTTTTTTTATCTACTTTTAATTTGTATCAAAAATATTTGTCTTCATATGTATTATTTATACTAAGTTTCATACTAAGTTATTCTTTGAGTTAAAAAAATGTAGTTTTAAAATTGTCATCAAATGTACTTCTTCTGAAAGTATAATTTAAGTGCAAAGAACTTGAATAAAGAATATTTCGAATGAATTAATACATATACAATTTAATTAAATAAAATTATGTTAGTCAGACGATTGCATTTTATAAATAAAATATGTTTCTTAACTACTGTTTTTATTTATTATTTATATATTCAAATAAGAATTGTACTTTTATTAAACGAACATATCTACGTGAATTTCATGATATATTTTTGTCTCCATTTATTATACTGTTTACATCATAATTCTATTAATTTTTAAAATGTATAAAGAACGATGTTGAGAAAAGATTTCTAATATTATCGTTATGTATTTTTACAAAATAAACTTTATATAATTAATCATATGATTTTATTTCTATATATATTTTTCCTCTTTTAATATTTTTATTAACCTTAACATTAAATTGGTAGAGAAATACATAATTATTTTTTTTATTGTTTTACGTAGAAAACAAGCAGTAAATTTAATATTTTAATGAAGTTAACTTATTTATATGTGTTTATTTGAAATTTTATTTCATTTCTCTAATATTATTGAAGTACTACCTGGAGAAGGATACATATTTCGTAATTGTTGTATATATGAATTTACGATAAGCATATCAATAATGTGAAATTTGGTAATAATTTATATTTTTAAAAATCAATATAAATAAAATTTCACGTTTTTGATATTGCTAAATCGTTTCTTCATATTTATTTTAATAAAATGTTGGAAAAAATTATTTATTAATTATGTATTTACATCAAAATTAAATTTATCATTTTTTTTAAATATAAAAATATATAAAAATTAAACTACCAACCAACTATTTTCACTTACAGTCCATGATTCTCTATCCCAATGTTTCAATGGAAGAAGATACTCTGTATAACTAACATTTTTTTTCGTAATTAAGGTAACGTTTTTAAAACCAACTTGAAAGGCAAACCTTTTTTTATAATCAACATTAATTAAGTAGTCTTTGATATTTTCAATTTTATCAAATGTTGTCACGTAAACAGGTAAATATCTCATATAAACATCTAATAAATCTGTTTCTTTAATATCATTTATTTCTTTACTGTCATTAACTATTTTTGAGTACAACGGAAAACGGAAACCTGATGCTTCAGGATATTCTTCTGTTAATTGTGATAAAAGTATATCAATACTATCATTGTTTAATTCTTCATTTAAATTTGCATGAAATACATACTTTACCTTGTTCCTACTTCTTAATATACAATCAACTTCTGAAAGGCTTTGAAAATGATAATTTGATTGATAATTTGGATTTATATACTTTGATTTTGAAGAATCAAATGGTAATTTACTCCAAGGAATTACTATAATGTTAAATTCTTTTGACAACTGTTTAATAAGTTTATTGACTTCAATAGACCATGAATGATGATAAATTATAAATTGCCTAGCCCCTTCCATCTTCCAGTAATTTAAAAAGTGAAGTAATTTTGCTTTATTAGGAAAATTAGATAATACTGGTGTGCAGACACCAAAGCCATCTAAATCATTGTCATCTACCAACAATATTTTTTTATTTGGAATATTTAAATCTAATGTCTTTCCAATAAAACTTTTATAAGTAAAATTTAATGCGTCATCGTATCTATATGGAGCTAACCTTTGAGTGACTTCAAATGGATCAGGTTTTGTGGAATCTATTGACTTTACATATAGTATTATTTTCATTCCATCACTATAATTTTCGTATACTGATGAAACATAAATATTTTTATCCACAATAGATCTGTTATATAATTCCAGTACTTTTGAATAGATAGAATTTTTATGTTCATTATTTATTCTTATTTGAACAATATTCAATCTATTAAAAACATTCTTTGGTGATATTAAGTATCCTCTATTATATACCCATAATTTTTCAAATTCATTTTTAGTGCATTTATTTAAGTCAAATTTTGAAACAGTTAATGGATTATCCCACCTCCCAAAAGGTACATTCCTACCCATAGTACTCTGCTTAAGACCATGGACAAAGAAATCATCTAGAGATATTTTACTTTTTGTTTCCCATATATCCCTAACAAATGATCGAAATGGTTTTCTCCTCAATATTCTTATACTCCTATTACTGAAACTTAGATCTTCATCTTCATTTTGTGTCTCCGATTTAGCATACAAAATGGATGTAACACATATAGTAAAACTTCTAAACTTAGTCCATTCTTTCAAATTGTCATATAGATCATAACATTGATTCATTTGTCTCGTAAACTTATAATCGCTATACTTAAATAAAAACATTTGCATCAAAGCACCATTATCAGCACCATGAAAATTTGACGGTGTTCTATAAAAGTATTCACTCCATTCAATTAAAAATTTCCTAGCTTTCTTCGTATTCCTAACAATGTAAGGTGAAGCAGCTATTTCATGAGTAAATATTCTTTGTGTCATTATTATGTCTTCATTTTTATATTTTGATAAATAATTCTCAATATGTTTATGTGGGTTGATAACACCAATATCACCATCCAATACGATGCCATACTCTATAAAACCTTTATTTCTTTTCAAATATTCTGATACTGCACAATGCCTAGCATAAAAAAAATCTTCCTGTGGGCATAGTAGTGATAAGAATTTGTCTTTTTCAAAATCAATAATTTTAAATACATAATTTCTTCCTTTTGCATAACACTCCATTGAAGTTAGAGCTAATTCATAATTAGTAAAATGATGTTGATTTTCTGTAACTATAATTAAAGCTATTTTTCCACTCCTTTCATTTAATTTTAACTTTTCATTATAATAATTCTGTAATGTAAAAATATAATAACTAAAATTTTTGTTACCTTTTCTATATAACTTGTATACTTATCAAAATCTATCGAATTATTACTTATATAGTAAGTTATTATAAATAGACATCCAGTTAGAAAAAACATAGAAAGGATAAAAAATTTTATTCTCCATTTTTTTCCACGCATAACTATTTACAAATAAGCTCAATTTTGTAGAAGAATATTATATAATATTTTTATTATTTAATATTTATACTATAATTGAAATATATATGCTTAATTTTATCTATTTACATAAAAACAATGTATTTAAAAGCCTTCCACAAACAATATAATTACATGGAATTTAACTAAACGTTTGAAGATTAAATATCAAAAATAAAGCACTATAGTTATTTGTAAAAATGTAAAAATTGTTCTTAAAATTTATTCTGGAAATGTTAGTTACAAATTTGTTATTTTCAAATGTAAAAACTTGTTAACATAACTTATTAAAATTGTAATACCAAAATTTCGAAGTCTTTTAAAACAAAAGTGTCGACTCAGTGATATCATTTTAATTATGATTGAAATATCAAAAACTTTTTCAAATAACAATATAAGCTTATCAGATAATACAACCTATTTATGGGGGTATATTTAAACATGTTTAATGATTCTTTAAAAAAATAATTATCATAAGAAGTACTTTGAACTTTAGTTTTGATGATAGATTAAATATTAACATATTATATATGACATCTTTAGAAAGTTTTAAATAAAATAAAATGTATATAATCAAGAATAAAATTCGTTTTTATCACTAAAAGTTGATTAAAAAATCCACCGTACAGAGGGAAGGTATTATAAGAATAAGATGACCTTCTACATTCGATCGAGTATTTTATTTTTTATAATGTTATTATACATTTCCTTCACAATATTTCTTATATATGAGGGTAATTTTATTATAAAGGACAAATCTAACGATAATGTTGAGAAAATTGATGGGAATCAAACAGGTATTTTATTAAATATTTTGATATATTGAGATATAATAAAAAAAAAGTTTTATAATTATATGATTTTTAGATTTTGAAGATATAATAGAAGCATTGAAGGATAATATTTCTATCCTCTGTCTAATTCATACATCACCAAAATATAAGGATAGTAGAGCAATTCATTTAAAAAATACATGGTTAAGGAGGTGTAATGATTATTTATTCATTTCAACAGAGGATGATGAATCTTTGCCAGCAATTAAATGTTTTAAAAAAGATGGATATCAATATTCAAATGGAAGAATGAGAAAAGGTTTATCATATGTTTATGAAACTTATAACAATAAATATGACTGGATATTAAAAGCCGATGATGATACTTATGCTATAATGGAGAATATAAGAATGTTTCTTATCAATCGGGACCCTACAAAAAATCATTATTACGGATTTAAATTAAAAATTAAAGATTATTATGGGAGGAGAATTAATTATATGAGTGGTGGTGGATATATTATTAGTAAAGGAGCACTAAAGAATTTGGTCACAATTGCATTTAAAAATTACAGAATATGTTCACCTACACCTAATATACCCGATGATATACAAATAGGTAGATGTTTAAATAATATAAATATTAGTGCTATGGATTCAAGAGATATACACAATAGACATATTTTTTTACCATCAAGTTTTAGTGAATTTAGTTCAATTATTAAAAATATTCACTGGGATGGATTTAAAAAAAGAAGTTATTATGAATTAACCAAAGGTTACACAGCTTTGGGAGACTTTCCAATGACTTTTCATTATGCTATAGGTAATGTTTATAAAGGAATGTCATCAAACATAGTCACCTCAATCAGATTTGTTTAACTTGTAGTTGCAATAAAAAAGATATTAGTTATTGAGCATCTCATTTACAATTTAATTATAGGAGACATGCAGTATGGACTAGAGTATCTTCTTTACAATGTTGATGTTGTCGGTAGGCAATCAAAAGTACTTTATGATTCAGGTAATTCCATGACCATAGAGACAGCAATTAATAAAATAAAAAATTTCTCTAAAACTAATTTCAAATATGAAGAAGTATAATCGATTATCAGAAAGTAAATAAATATTAATCAGGTGGACTAGAAGTTTCTGATAAGAAGTAGTAAATTTTTTTTNTTTTTTTTAAACGTTTTTTATACTCGAATTACATAGGCATTATTAATATTATTAAAATTATACATATATATATATATTAAAAAATATTATTTGAATTAATTATGTTTTCTTAACTGTCCAATCTAATGGTTTACTTAAATCTATATTATTATCTGATGCAATACCATTAATAACACCGTAAATATAGTTATAATCAACTTTATTTGCATACGTCAAGCTATCTACATAATCTAATAGTAAACGAAGCTTATCAAACCGTGTGGAGTTAAAAACTCGACCCCACTCTTTTCTAATCATTTGTTTCTTTTTCATTATATCATTAAGTCTACAAACTGTCATCCAAGGTAATTGTACTTGAGGTAAAAATTCGATAAACATGTATATCCATGCTTCAACATCATCCTTTGTACCACTTTCCAGACCTTTATGTGTAGACAGTGAGGCATAACGAATTGTACCCTTAAATTTGCAAGCTTCTCTTGGTGTTTTTAAAGATCCCTCTCCATTTAAAATATATCTTGCTAAACCAAAATCAATTAAATAAACGATTCCATTGTCGTCACCAATACCAACAGCAAAATTGGCTGGTTTAATATCGCGATGTATATAATTAAATTTGTGAAGATCTTCCAAACTCTCGAGACATTGTATTGCAACATTGAAAGCTGTAGATTCAGAAAAGGTAAAATTTTTTGATCGTTTCTTCAAATCAAACAAATTTGGTCCCAATAAATCCATTACAATTAAAAAATAATCATTCTTTTTACATCTATCATACATTTTGACAAAGTGTGGCCTTGGTCTATTTATCGTTAATAATTTTTTCAATATCATTACTTCCATTTTTAATTTAGGACTTCTTCGATCACGTGTTTGTTTTTCAATCTTCATAGCATATTTTTTATTCTCTTTTATTGATGTTACTGAATAGACCGATCCATATCCTCCTTCTCCTATTAGTTTGTCTATTGTATATATGCCAATTTTTGTGTCAACTGTACGTTTCTAAAATTAAAAATATTACGTAAAGAATGATAAAAATATACTTACAATCTTGATGTCTTCTTGAAAATTACCTGTAGGACATATTAAGTTCACTTCGTTAGATAGATCCATCTATATTGTCAATTTAAAAGATGTTACCAATAATTAATTTGAAAAATTATCACCATTACAAATCAAAAAAAATTTGAATAACCTCAATATTATTAAATACATGACGTAGATAATATTAAAAAACACATTTTGAATATACAAAAATGTCGTATGAAAAGCCTGATGACGAGGAGTTAGAATTTGTATCGGAATTCTATAAAAGTTTCTTTGAACATGAAATATATACACTGTACAAGGGAACTGAACAAAAATTGCCTGAAAAGTTTACTTATGAAGCGAAGAATATATTTTTTCAATCTTCCAAAATACAGATTGCAATCCTTACTATTGTTTTCTCGGTATTCACATTTACATACGCGTTCGTTAAATTTAAAAATAGACATATTTATGTTTAAATATTACAATAAAAGAAAAATTTATATTTTTAATTAATAAATTAAATGTCTTATCTCAAATTATTCATTATCATCACTTTTTTTTATATTGGTTATAGCAAATTTTTTAATATTAGTAATGAAGTAATTTTGAAAGAATATAAACAAGGTACAAATATATCAAAGACGAACAATAAATCACCTTTACAGGAAAACAAAGTTAAATCAAATGGGAATGTAGGCAAAAATGTGATTATATATCTATCAACAATCTTTGGAGTAATTTTAATAATTGTTGTAATTGTCACATTTCTATATTGTATTGTATTTAAAAAGTTTTCTAATAAAATTAATAAAATGAAATCAAATAAATATAATCCTAATAGAGGTGCATCAATATGCCAAAGATTGTCACTTTGTCTTTGTCCATGGAGACATGATAATCATGATAACCTCAAATCTAACGAGTTTACAGCTAAAACTTTATCTTCATCCAGGAAAGATACACATAAATCCAAAATTTGGAGATTAAAAACTTAAATCTATTTTTCTAATAAATTTTTTCACATAAAATTCTTTTAATCATTTTAATCAAAAAATTGCAATCATCATCTTTTGTTTTACAACGATAATAATTTATTGGAACAGAGCATGTCTTTGTATCACCGACACACAATGCACCCCTTATCATTATTTTCGCGCTTTAAAGTGACGCTGTCACCTTTCCAAATTTTTCCAAATTTTCTTTATTTTAATTTGTATAAAACAATTAATTAATTTTAACTGATGAAAATACCATTTTATTCGTTTAAAGGACAAGGAGATCCTGGACCAATGGTATATTTACTTAATGATATCTTAAAAATTATTTTTATCATTTTAGAAATCATCTATGGTTAATAATTTTGAACCAAATATGGATGTACTTCCTGAATGTATTCTTAATAGTAGTGCCGATTCCAATGATAAGACAACTGAGCCCACACAAAAAGATGTAAGCATTTATTTTTTGCCTTCATGATAAGATTTTTTAGATTGATGATGCTTTTGGAATTTTGGCAGCTAGTATCAATACATGCGACAATGAAGTGAATCAAAGAAACGATGAAGAGAAGGAGAATGTTGAGGAAGGTAAAGATGATCACAATGATACTGCTGCTAAGAATGCACGTACTTTCTTTCTTGAAGTTGATAAGAAGATCTCAAACGATGGAGGAAAAAATTGCAACTATACAAAGCCACATAGAAAATTTAATTTTGATTACAAGAAGTTTACTGCCGCACCTTCAATTAAAAATAAAATATCTGATGATCCTTTTGAAGAGAATCAAACAAATAGTGATGGAGGAAAGGCTCTATGTAAGAATGGAACCTCCCATACGTTGTTTAGATCAAATGCTCTCTTCAAGTTTAACGATGAATGTATGATTCCTGCTAAAAGTGGAGTTGAGTATATGAAACCAATTAGTTCTTTTCTTAAGAATACACCACCTGATACACCTGACAAACATTTTCATAATCACAATTTTCCAAAATTCGAACCTAAATCAGCTGTGAATTGTAATGAGTTCAAATTTGGCAATGTTTGCGAAGAAATCCAATTTTGTACAGCTGAAAACTCTAAACATTTACCTAGTGAAACACCATGCTCTAGGCCTGTTGAGGATCGTTTACGTGTCCCGTCGTATGGGCATTTTGATGTGCCGTCGAAGAAACACAACAACACACCTGTTGAGGAGATTAGTAAAAGTGGTAAAAAGCTTAAGGGGATTAAAAGAATTTTGTCAAAGTTTGAGCCGGGTGCCAATGGATTAGCCAAAAGAGGAAAGACTCCAGAAAGAAATCATGCAAAGGAAGATGATGATCCTGTTCCTTGTTCAACTCTTCTTGTAAAATCGACAAACCCTCCTTATAACTACAATCCAATAGTTACAAATAATTCAAAACCTTCTTTGCATGATGCATCGAGGAAGTTTAAACAAAGTAAGAATATGTCAGTCTTGGAGTACACAAAGTCGCTTCCAAGAGAAGGAAGAGAAAATAGATTAAATACAACTGAAGGAAAGAGGATGTCAGATAGTATTGTTATGGAACCTGAGAGTCGTCGAGGTGAAAACAGATTACAAGATTTCTTTAAAATGGGATTTAAAACTCCCAAGTTAAATGCATTACAAAAGAAATTATTTGACGAGACTAGAGCTCCACGTTTTTCACCTGCTCCAAAAACCGTACCCGATGTTCCTTTGGGAAAGGTGTTAACAACATACAAAACTGAAACATTAAGTATTTCTAGTGCCACCGGTACACTTGCTCTCCGTTCAAATGCTGCAGCAAATCATCAAGGTATGAAAGATTTTAAACCAATGGCTCATTCAACACCATTCCCTACTCCAAGACAATCATATGGTATAATTAATAACAATAGGAATGAAAGCAGATGCTCAATATTACCTAATGATGATAAAAGTATAATGTCTGGACAATCTAATAAAGTAAAGGAATCATTTATATCAGTGGGATCCCATGGACCATCGAATACCCAAGGTCATGTAGCTCATATATCAGAGGAGATGTATGCTAGAAAATTGACAAAGCTAAAGAATCTTATCAAGAAGACAGATTATATTGTTTATGAAGCAAAAGAAGTACTTAATGAATGTGGTAAGAAGGTTAATTTTAATGGAACACCTGCTGAACTGGAAGCTAATAGAGCAATTTTAATTGGTGAAAAGAGAGTTAGAGCTTTAAGAATTGAATATGAAAGAACAAAAACATTGATGGGAATGAGTACAGCATTACCGAGGATTCATTCAAACTTTCTTTCTGTATATGTATTGGATGATATAAGATTGGAGCTTAATAGATTATTTTGTTTCAAAAAAACTCAACCAAATACATCTTATGCTTTTTGTATTGTATTTAAATGTGCCAATAATGTTATTGGAACAAGTGTTAAGACTGTTTATGATCTTGGAACCGTAAGATTAAGACAAGTTAAATTCGATGGCGATATAGCATTCTCCAAGTTACCAACTGATTTTATTGTTGCTGTTGAAATTTATGCAATGAAGCTTGGACAAAGGGAGAGAACCAGATTGTCAAGATTTAAAAGAAGTGTTAAGGAGCTTGCTGTCTCAGTATTCAAAGGAGGTCATTCGAGTAAAAATACTCCATTAGCACCAATTGATGAAAATGGTACTTGTAATAATAATGAAACATATTTTGATTCAAATCAGATAAGTTTCGATGAATTTACATTGTGCGGAGAGTTAAGATTGAATAGAGATACTGTTGGAAATCAAAAGTTTTATTTGGATAATGCTAAATTTCCTTTAGAAGGTACCATATCATTGAATACTGTTTGCTCTGCATTACCTCCACAAATTGAAGATGAATATTCAGGATGTTTGTATGTATATAATGCTGAAGATTTTTCAAGAGTACCATTAAAGTTGTGGGCAACAGTAAAACGATCAATAATAAAGTTCTGGAGTAAACGTACCGATGTGTATCAATGCAAAGCACCAACATCAGTTATTGATATGGCTAAAATAACTTCATCATTAATAGAAAAATTGAAGAATGATGAATTTGGATATAAGGAGAACTCATTCCACATTGATGTACTTTGCGAGCCTTCTGTAACAAGTTACACATATCAGCAAAAGCGAGTTTATTTTACTGCTGAATGTGGTGTTGACTGTGAAAATTGGCTTAATTATCTTAATAAAATATTGAGAATTCTCCGTACTGGTGTTGATGAGATGCCGCAATAATATTTTTTGTACATTTTTTATAAAATTTATTATATGTTATGTTTTTTTTAAAAAAGTGTAACATTTCTTTTTTTTAGAAAAGAGGATTGTATAAAGTAAAAGACAAGAAAATTTTTTTTTTATTATTTAAAGACTAATAAAAATGTATATATTANTAAGTTAAGAATAATTATTTTGTTGGCTTTTGTAAGAGATAGAAATTAGCCGATAATTGGCTAAATATACAAAAAAAGAGCAAGTAAAAGAAGAATACACATACGTGAAATGTGTTACACTAAAACAAGAACATTGTAAAGAAAAGTGTAACACTTTCCGGTCTGTTTGTATACAATTTTTTTCTAATAATTAAATGTTTTTAATAAAATAATAATCAACTTTAAGTATTCCAAAATTTGAAATCTTTCTGAGTCCCTTTGAGTTACGAACAAGGTTTACAAAGGCTTCTTTGGTGGAATCTTAAAGGTACTGACCTGATAAAGATAGAAAGTACTATAAAATAAAAATTTTTGAAAATTAGCTTTTGCTTGGTTGTTTTTGTCCTAATATAAAGTAAGTATTTTGTTATTCTTATCATATTTCGAAAAAATTTTATAAATGATGAGAATATGTATGAGTCTTTAAAGTACAAGTAATTTTAAAGAAAATATACAATTATCTTCGTGTGACTATTATATATAGAAATAATAAATCTTCATAACCTTTAATGATAATAAAAAGAAATTCATCTTTGTATCTCAAAGATTATTTTATAATAATAATAATCTGTTTTTAAAATATTCTTCTTTATATAAAATATTATTACACGCGGTTAAAATAAAAAGTAAAAACTGACATATCTAAGAAGATTATATATTTTTATAAGGAATTTTATTTTTTTACATGAAAACGATTAAATACTTTTATTATAAAATAATATAAACAATGTTTTTCAACGAAAGCATTCATAAACAGAATAAAAAAGTAATTATTTTATATGGAAGAAAAATAATTTCAAAATTGAAACATAAAAATGAAAATATAATTAAAAATTATATTATAATGAATTTTTTTAATTAAACTGAAGTAACATTAGAATGAAAACAATTAGACATGGTACGGCGAAAAATGGACACAATATTTGAAAACTTCGATTTTTGATTACTTCTATCATTGGTACAATTTGTATTCTCTTTACTTTTATTAGATGATCTTTTGAAAGAAAAGTTTTTTTTGAAATATCTTTTTAAAAATTTAACTTTCTTATTTGATCTTTCATTTATTCTCATAGTTTCATTACTCATTTTACTTCCCCTTCTCCATGCTTTGAAGGATTCATAATCCATATGAAACAATGGATATTCTTGATTACTTACAACTTCTTTCTTAACTATTGGTTTAACAGACTTACTTTTAATATGATTGCCATCAAATGATGAATTACATCTAAATAAAGGTCCTATTGGTGCAGAGAATGACACTCTTTTTCTGTTATTTTTTAAATTTTCAATTGATTTATTTGTATTATTATTAGTATCAAAAAATATTTTAACATCCGTAGGTGAAACATTTGAAGGTGTACCATTCTTTACATCTTTTATAATGGGATTACTCCTTTTTAACAATATATCTAAAGCATTCTCTGATAGGCAACGTCTTGGAATGACGTGACTTGATACAACTGTTTTACCACTACTTATTAAATAATCTAGAGTTTCAAATTTTGATAACCAATTTGCTGTGATAAGACTTTGTTTCTTTATTTTATCCTTCTCATATATTCTTGTGGCTGCAGATAGGACCTGTGCTAATTGTCTTGGTGATGATGTTCTTTTAGTCAATGTATATATAACGTTGCAATCTATCTTATTATTTTGTAAACATTCATATAATTCTATTGAATTTAATTGCTTTGGCTTTTTTTCATATTTATTATCACTTCCTCCAGGTATATCTCCTTTTTCCACATCCTCTATTTTCATTTTAACTACATCTATTGAATTTTTACGATTTATTCTTGGTGTTTCTTTTATTAATTGTAATAGTAACTTATTTGTTGTTTCTTCATTACCACAAGCTAATTTTATGGGATCTGACAATTTTCTTGATATTTTTTCTTTTTTCCTAATATCATGAGATATTGATACTTGTCTAAACCCTCTCCATTGGTTTTTTTCCATCTTTTTGTGTAATTGAAAAATATCTATATATTAATTCAATATGAATAAAACGGGATAAAAAAAAATCTATAAAAATCAGAAAATTAATATTTTTAATAAAAAATAAAAATAGAAATTATAGAAATTTGAATTTATATATTTTAATATTAATCGTAAGCATCTGATATAGAAGTGATTATAAAGTATTATCCATATTTTTATATTAAAAAGTAGTCATTGCATCATTAACCATTAAAGGAATGATTTAAGTAATAGACAATAATGTAAAATATTTTCTGTTATTAAATAATTTTTTAATAAGAATTTTTATATTATAATATATATATATAGAAAGAAATGTTTTTTGGGTGGAGAAATTTGTGATAAGAAAAATATTATATGGATAGATATGTGAGGGAGGATAATTTCATTTTAAAGAATGTTGTGATAATAACATAAAGTTTTTGTGATATATATATATAAATTTTATTATAAAATTTTATATAATTTAAATGATGTATCTAATATGGATAGAGATATCTTTCATAGGAAAGAGGGATGACAAAATATTTCATTGAATTGTTAATGATATATTTATATATGTAATAAAATGTAAGAATGGAGGGTCAAAAGATTAATAAGTAAAAGAGTGATATATGTAATAT
This sequence comes from Parastrongyloides trichosuri, assembly GCA_000941615.1. Taxonomy (NCBI): domain Eukaryota; kingdom Metazoa; phylum Nematoda; class Chromadorea; order Rhabditida; family Strongyloididae; genus Parastrongyloides; species Parastrongyloides trichosuri. The sequence goes on from LM523165.1 coordinate 158,209, forward strand.
TAAATAAATTGTTCTATAACAAGAATATTTGTAAAAATACTTTGTTAAATAAAAAAAGAGGAAATTTAAATTATTTGTAGTTTTTTGTTTTATCTTTTTAGTGTGATTTATTATTAGTGTTAAGGAGTAGTAAGGAAAAATGTGAAATGATAAAAATATTGTTTAGTTTTACACATATATATTTTAAAACTTGATATTATTTCATAATAATAAAATGCTAATCCTTTTTTGTTATTCGAATACAAATAATTATATTTAAGATTACTGGTAAAAACGAACTTATTAAAATATAGTCAAAAATATAAAATAGATATCATTAAAAAATAAAATTTACAGACAAGTTTCATTTCATTAATTTAAAAATTGGCATGTTTTGAATGACAAAGGAAATGATATAATTTATATACATATATATGTAAAGAAATATTAAAGTTTTTCTGCCTATAAATGCATTGTCATAGAATTGTTGATGATTTTTTGTACAATCTTTAGTTTTCATTTGGGTATATGGTTTCTTTTAATTTATTATAAAAAAAATGAATTGAAAAGTTAAAAATAGAGTTAATATAATATTTAAACATTTATTATTTATTTACCCGAATAATTTTTTTAAACAAATCTGAAATAAAAGTTTATATTTATATAATGAGATTATGTGGGATAAACTATATTTGAGTATGTGCATCAACAGTTGGATCTGATAAGAGTACTTTAGCTTCTTGACGAATAATTGAATCTATGTCAATGTCTGAAGACAAGTCAAATTGCGGAGGATATAAAAATGAACCAGGAAGTATTGGTTCATAGTAATCATATTCCATTTCATTCATTGAAGCAAAGGATAAACTACTCCTTGCTACTCTTGGTGTATTTCTAGATGATGTTGTTGTTTCAGAGGAGTGTATTTTCATTGAACGTGAACATGATGGCGTATTTTGTGATGACAATTGTATTCCTATTGAACGACAAGTTACAAACTTTTTATCCTTATTTAATGTTGTTTGGAGTTCTGGTAAATGTGTTGAATTGGTATTATTTGATTTAATCATTTCTGATCTTATACTATAAATAATTGTTATGATAAACAAATAATAAAAATAAACATACCTATTACTCTGTTCCATAAATTTGGTTTTAATAGTACCTTCTTCTTTTAATTTTTTCCAACGATCTTCTCTTAATAATTTTGTTATACAAAAACATAAAATAGTTGGTAACAACAATAATAAACTTAAACCCAATCCAAAAATACCAAAAAATAAACTTCTTGAACAATAATTTTTTATGCAAAAAATTGTATTTGAGGGATATTTAATATTTTCTATCATGTATAAATTATCCCTTAACACATAATTAACAATAATCCCAGAAACTTTATTACTATGACTCCTATTACTACTATTGATAACAAATCTTATTGTATCATTACTACTAACAACAAGTTCATTTTCTTCACTTTGTTCATTTTGCCAAATTAAATTTTTATCTTTAAATATTTTCACTATATCATTCTTATTTAAGAAATGTCTATCAATGGTAATGTAATATTCTTGAAATGGAATTGCATCAAAAAATTTTCGATGTATATATTTAATATCCGGACTTTTCAATATCCATTCCATCTTCCTGTCCTTATCACAAAATGGAAATTTACCATACCCAACAAAAAATGTTCCACTTTTTTCTCTTATTTCACATCCACATGTACAAGAGGATGATGCTTGTGATGATATTAATGGTAACGAAGAAGATACCATTGTTGTTGGTAAGGGACAACTTGATGAATCACATTTTTTTATATCTACAATTGGTCCTTGACAATCTAAACCACCAGATGGTTTTGGATTATCACATTTTCTATACCTTTTTTTAACACAATCTCCTTGAGATGTACTATGACAAGGAGTGAAGGTACTCCAATTACTATATCCGCCATCAATTCTTTTTACTGTAAAAATAAATTATTAGTAAATTTATATTAAAGTTAATAACTATCCATATGGATATAGGGCTTTTTTAATTGTATAAACTACTAAAAAATGAAGAATCCTTAATATATAATTCCATCTATTATCCTCTTGGATAAGACATATTTAGATGTGTCTAATCATTAATTATAAAGAGGGATAATTATCTTTTTGTATTAACAATACAAAATATTTTTCTTTCTCATCAATCTCAAGAATATATGTAGTTATAATTATTCTCATTGAAAACTCCATTAAAGGAAGATTCATATTTTTCATCTATGACTAACTTAATATAATAGAATAAAAAGTTTATTTCTTTTGATGAAGTACCTCTATTTTCCGGTTAATAAATGATAAATTAACTCCATATGGTAGGTAATTAGTCTGGATGTATGTTATGTTTATGTATTCTTAAATCAATCTATTATTTAATGAGATGCTATATCAAGGATTATAACAAAGTTTAGTGATTGGATTTAATTTTTATATTTATAAAGATAATGGAAAGCTGATGAATTAATATGTCAATATGATTTATTAATTCAAAAGATTGTTAATTATTTTAATAAAAATTTTTTAATTCCCAAAGTATCATCCCTCAAAGTTAAAAACACTAATAATTGTTGACAAGTGATATTACGGATGAATAAATTTGTGAGTAAATTTAATAAAAATAAATAAGTTTAAAATTAACGCCTCAATAGGCAAGGCAACATAAATTAGTAGTATATAGTTTATAGAATAATAAAACTTACAAGGTTCTGTTTTAACACATTTTTTATCCCACACTTGAGTTTTTTCTAAAAAATTATCAGTTGATATTAATTCAAAACAATATTTTTCAAAGATAATATCAAATAGAGAACAATCAATATCTATTGTTTTCTTATCATTAGGTAATAATATTTCTTCAATATAAATCCAATCTCTAACCTTTCTAAGATCAGTTGTTCCTGTAACCTGGACACGAAAATTAGTATTTAAATTGGAACAGGATGTCTTTTCCCATGATAAGGTGAATGTACTAGAGCAATGGGGAAATATTGAATCTGATCTTATGTTAATTGATGGTTTTCCATTAATTAAACCATATTGATTTGGGACTGGACTTAAAGGTATTGTTGGAGAGATAATTTCAACATCATTGTTTTTTAATTTAATCCGATATAAACCACCAATTGATAAGAATTGACAATGAAATTTTTTCCTATTTTTTCCATCCTGTATTATAGTTGTCTTTTCTTGTATTGTAGTCCATTGATCATTGTCATTATTAATATTTGACATATTTGTTGGTATAAAATTGAAATCACGATATTCTAATGATAGGGTAAATACCTCTTTATGGCATAACTTGGCCTCGAAAGATATTTCTATGTCATTAAGTAACTCTTGTTGCTGAGGTAGAATAATTTTTATACTTGGATTGGTTACTTTAAAAGTTTTAATTAAAATTGTTTCATTAAATATTAAATGATATAATGAAGATGGAGAGGTAAAACAAGAGCATGGTAATTTTTGATTAATATATTTGACTTTAAATTGACATTGTAATGTTTTATTGTTATATATTTTATAAATTTCACCAAGCTCCAATCCATTTATCTCATTTTGATAATTTGTTCTTGGAATTGGTGGTGTAAAATAAATATTTGATTTTTGTATTGTTGATGAAAATATTATTGTTGGTAGGAGTTGTAGAAACATTAATAATACAAGAATAATATTCATAATAACACATATATAGGAAGAGAATTATTTTTTAATCATCAAAAGTATATTTTCATAATAATAAATTTTAGATTAATATTATAGAATAACTTAATAATTATATGTAGAGGTATAATACTTTGAATATGTTAGAAAATTATTATAATTATATTTTAAAAATTTATTAAGTAATAACTGTAATACTAAAAAGAGATATCATTAAAGTAAAAATTTTGAACTAAAAATAGAGGAAAGGGAAATATTTGACATAATAAATATGTAGTTAAATATTATTATGATTATTATTTGTAGGTTGTATATAAATTTGTAATGTTAAAATACAAAAAGAGGAAAGTGATAAGTTATGTAAGATATTAGTAGTTGATAATAATAAAGCATAACTTTGTAAATATAAATGTATCTTTAGATGGTAGTAACCGTCTAAATGGAAATAGAAGACTCGTGGGCATGAGTTGTGGTTATTCTGTTTTGGAACGGATATGTGTATATAGAAGTATTATTATGAAGGAAGTTTGTTAATATTATGTTTCATGTTCTTTGAAGATTTTAAAACATCAGGGGGTTTATGATAAGTAAAGTAATTATACTTCACATGTATACTTTTTGATTACAAAAACAATTATAATTTTTACATTAAAACTGAAAGATAATGGTCTTAAAGATTGTGAAGAACGGAAGTCGAGGGAAAATTTATGAGATCATAATAAATGACAAAAGAAATGATAATATAAGATTAAGGGATTATCATAAATAGATAATAGGTAATATAAAGAAATCACTCATTCTCATAATAATAACAATAAAACAATACTCTAAATAAGCATGGCATATGTATCTCTACCATTATATTACTATTATATTCTCAACAAATTGTATGGCCATACATGTACAAGTGTAATAAAAACAACAATCCTCCTACAAAAATTTTATCTTTTATTGTATTAAATAAAACAGAAGGTTTAACGTTTTAAATATAGAAAGTAAAAATTTTTATTATTATAGTGTTTTTAAGATAATAAATTATTAATAAGTGTTAATACAAATTAATGTAATTATTTTCTTATAACAATCCTATTACAATCTTAGAATAAAAACCTCTTCAAAATCTGAATCCAATTTTACTTTTCTAGAATAGTGTAAAAAGTATAAGTAGTATTAATGCCCTTTTTAGATATATATATAAATTGTTCCCATTAATAATGATGGAAGGGATGGGCGTTGTAATCAATCTATGTAATAAAGATATATTAGAATATTTTAAAAAAAACTAATTTTTTAGCATTTTAAATGCATTAAAAATAAGATTAATGCTGATTGATATTCAAAAAAAAATATATATATATTTTAAAATTCATATAAAGCATTTAAAAATTTTAATCATAAACAGTGTTTCTAATTTATATGTGACTAATAAAAATACTTATAATGATATTGTTAAAGACACTTTGAATAAAGTTAACTAGCTTTAAAATAATAAAAAGAAAGGAGATTAATTTGAAATATTTTACTGATATCTACAACATGTAAGGAGAATAAAAGATAAATGTATATGGTATAAACATATTTTAATTTTCTTTTATGAGTTAAAGGTTCATTAAATAGTTAGTTCATTTTAAATGATTAATATGATATAAAATGATAAGGACATTTTATTTAATATAAAATTTGATAATTCTTTTAAGATAATTAATATGGATATTATAATGTATAAGTTTTGTCATTTTGATGAAGCTTGTAATAAGATATGTCTTAATTTGATGTCTGTTTTCTTAAGATGAAAAGAGATCTATCTTTAGAAGGATGATTGTTAGTTTTGTTCACTTTTTCAAGTGGATTAATGTTTAGATGAAGAATGAAAAAGATAAATTCTAACTTTGATCTAAATGAGAAGTTTTGCCGACTTGTACTTTGGGTGTGTATTAGTTAAATAAATAAATTTTAAAAGCTTTTAATCGTTTACCGATTAGTTTAACTTAAGAGTTCCAAAAAATGGTTTCTTATGTTTTAAGTACACATACAAAAGAATATAAATGTGGGAATAAGTACATTATAATACTTTAATGCCATTTCATGACAATTATCTTAAAAAAAATAAGATTACTCTTTGTAAAGGACATATCTAAAATTATATATATTAAACAGGAACCTCTTCTTACTTAACCTCCACTTTACAATTAACATTTTATTGTTTTATAAAAACCTTATAATATAATTGTCAGGTGGTGTTACGCAAACATGAAACCTTTTCACACAATTTTAGTTACAATTAATAGTATACATGATTTGTATCTCTCCTCTATTTTAAATATAATATAATATAATTTCTTTCCATTTTAATAATTATCTTGTTACTGTTAAACTTACCACCTGGTTGGTTTGATTTACTCTTATCACATTATGATTAAATAAACTTTGTTGAAATATAACACAATTTGTTACAATATATGATATTTATTTTTATCAAAAATTTATATCTAATAATAATGATAGAGAATGGAAAATAAAAAGTCTATAAGCAATAAAAAAATTCCATAAATAATCATTTGATGATAAAAAAGAAGATAGCAATTGTGTCACTTGAAGCTATCAAAATGCCATCAATTATATTTGAAAATGAAAGAGTTAAAAAGTGTATATGTCAAAATGTTATCATTAAATATGTCTTTTCTTCTTATACTTCATCATATGAAAGAAATGATAAAAAAAATTTTTAATGAATTCCCAATATATTTATTCAACAGAAGATATATTTATATGTGAATGAAGATACCATTAACAATTTTTGGCAAAAAGTTAAAAATACACATATATCTTTTTTCTCATTTATAGTTAAGATATATTTGGGGATCTATTTTATATGATTATGGATAATAAATATATATATGTGCAACATTCATCACTTTAAATGTATTATTTCTTTTAAAAGATTTTTTATCGTTATAAATTTCAAGAAAACAGGAAATAATCTCTATTATTATATGTATAGTGCTTGAAAAGGAAACCGATATATTTTAATGAAAAGCTTTGGAGCGACTTGTTTAATTTAATATATATTTTCATTTTGATCTTTCTTATAATATATCCTATTAAAGGATAAAATCTTTTATGCTTCACTGATTACTTAAAAGTTATATATCCTTACTAATTATTTCCTTATTTTCATGGTGTAACTTACTCTTTTATTTACATAGAATAATAACATTTTATAATTGTAAAGATAAAGTAATAAAAATCATATAATAATATTTTTTGATATTTATCATATTGAAATAAAAGATTTGAAGATTAGTAAGGAAGATTCAAAGTTATATAATTAATTACAAATCAACTAGAAATTGTTAATAATACTTACTTGTAGTATTCAAGTTAATATTAAGGTATTAGAATGGGAGTTATCAAAAAAATCCGAAAAATTTTACCGTTCTCCAGATTCATCAGCGTTCGTGGTGTAATGGTCAGCATGCGCGCCTTCCAAGCACGCGATGGGGGTTCGATTCCCCCCGAACGCAGGAATCTTTTTGTCTTGATCATAATTAACTACAGATAACATCACATATTTTTAAAATTTTTTATAACTTTATAATTAAATAAAAAAAAAATTAATTATTAATAAATATATACAAATAAAATAAACATAATTATAAAAATTTATCCTTTTGTTCACGTTGAATTTGATTTGAAGTCTTCCCAACTGTTAGAATGGAGATGTCAATTTTTCCAGTTAAAGGATCAACAGATGATTGTTTTAAAGCCTCCCTATATAAAGAATAAGCTGATTGAACGTCATCAACAGTAACGTCAGATGAAAGACGCATTTTAGCATGTGCTTCAGACAATCTTATAAGAGATTCCAATTGACGAGGATAAGCTGTTATTTGTCCAACTGAATTCCCAATCTTTCGCATAGCAACATATATTTCTGTCAATGCATTACAAGCTTCATCAGTTAACTCTGGAAAGATGTTCTTTTTAGCATATCCAATATAATCCCTAAGAAAACCTGATGATAAAAGTTCCTCATCAGGTGAATTTTTATCATCATCATCATCAATATACATATTGATAAGATGTTGTGCCAATTTACGATCATGTTCTTCAGATTGTGGGTCAACCATAAGGAAAATGAGATCAAATCTTGAAAGGAGTGTAGTTGGAAGTCTAATATTCTCAACAACCGTTTTGTTCATGTTCCATTTAGAATCTACTGGATTAGCAGCAGCTAATATAGATGTTCTAGCATTCAATTGACAAATCATACCTGCTTTAGCAATTGATAATGTTTGTTGTTCCATAACTTCATGTAAAACTGACTTTGTAGAATCTGACATCTTATCAAACTCATCAATACAGCATACTCCGTTATCAGCTAAGACTAATGCACCTGCTTGAAGGACAACTGATTTGGTATCCGGATCATGTGAAATACTGGCAGTTAAACCAACAGCAGAGGATCCTTTTCCAGATGTATATTGAGATCTTGGAATCAAATTAAAGACATATTGAAGTATTTGTGATTTGGCAACACCTGGGTCACCACAAAGAAGGATATTAATCTCTGAACGATATTTTGTCCTCTCATTTTCCTTCTCCATTTTTCTTGTACCACCAAATAATAGACAAAGAATACCTTTCTTAACATCTTCATGACCAAATATAGATGGTGCAACTGATTTGACAAGAAGATCAACAATATTAGGTTGCTTACTGATTTCTTTTATTTCTTGAATCTTTTGTTCAGTTAATTGTGCTCCATCATTTTCATGATGAAGTCTATCGGCAGAAACTTTCCTGAAGTGGATTACATCAATACTTGTACGGAAAACAGATTTGAAAGATCTTGTCATTGGATTAATTTTTATTGGATTGACACGATATATTCCAGTTACAGCTACTCTATCACCAGGTTGAACAGACTCGACAAGATTCCCATGAGCAAACAAGGTAACTGTGTAAGGTGTTTGCCCAGCAGGCATCTCACTTGGAGACTCTTGAAGCTTGATAATTTGTTTGTCAAGAAATATAGATCTATTATGGATAAGACGTATATTTCCAACACTTTTGCATTCTGGACACGATTTAGGTTCTTCGATGATTCCTCTTTCAACATCAACTTCAATACCACGAAGACATCTATTACATTCAAAGTATCCTGTTTTCATTTCTGGAATCAATGATGAAGTTCTAGAAACCATACCATTAATAGTTAATAAACAATCAATATCACTCGGTTCTAAATCCCTAATATTTTTGGTTTTTTCAGCATTAAAAGGACGAATTTCAATTGGATTGTCGAGCTTCCTACCATGTCTTTTCTTAAATATCTCATTGACAACAACATCCATTAATGGAATAGTTTCAGTTGGATAAGCAATCATAATTTTATACATGTTACTGTAATTTGCCTCTTTTATATGCTCCAAGTTGAAATTGAGATAAGGTATTTCAGTTATACTGATTTCATCTATTCTTGAGAGATAGTATGGGATATCAAGATTTATCTCCTCCATATTTCCATCACTATAATTCAACATGTTCTCATCCTCCTCAATGACAGCTGGCTTAAAATGTTCAATAAAATTTTTAAAAATTATGCAGAATGTATTAACTTCAATGGAAGTTCCCCATATATATTTTGGATCAGCATCTTTAAAAGGATCATAATATGAAGTCCCCAATGTTGAAGTTGCCGGACTATCCTCCATCCTTGCTGTGTGATAACGTTGATATGCCAAATTCGATGGAATATCACTACGATGTGGATTGTTCATGGGAGTGGGAATCAATTGGAATTGTCGGCGAATAATACTTGAACTTGATGATAAACTAGATACATATGACTGAGGGTTTGTAATTAGTAATTCTGGACGAATGGAAGATCCACCTAAAATAAAATAATTAGGATTTTTTTTATCTATTAAAAATTACTCTCTTCCTCCTGTTCATTTCTTGAGCTTAATTCTTCGTTATTATTCATTGTCTTTTAACGGAACGATAAGTCGTTTTTTTTTAAAAAAATATCTGATAGTTCAACTAAAGAATGGCGCGTTATCATTAACTGCTTTATGAGAGTGACCCAAAAGAAATGTTCGTTCTAAGAGATAACTCATAAAAATGAGTGCTCAAAAGATCACAACCATGTGTGTCTCATTCGCAAAAGTGCAATAAATTGTTCATTTATCACCATGCTAACAATTTAAACTATTTTTTTTTTAGAGAAAATTTCTAGTTGCCCTTTATTCAACATTTCCCCAATTTACATTTATTTATAACAAAAATTTTATTTAGTTTTTTTAATAATTTGTATCTTACTAGAGATTTAGGATGGTTAAACGAAAAGTCCATAGAAAACGTACTTCATCCTTACCACCATCTTTGGTAAAACCATTAGTTATAAGGAACGAACTTTCTCAGGAGACACCAAAAACAATTAAACGTTCTTCAAAAAGTTCACCAAGCAAGGAGTTGAAATCTCAATCACGATTACGTCTTCCAATTGTAAAGAAGAAAACTCTCTTTGGTGGAACTAAGAACGGTTATCGTAAGGTTGCTATTCCCTTGGAATTTTCGGGAAATTCAATTACTCAACATGCACATATTGTTACTAATAATACATATCATTCTGATAACAAGGATGAAGATTTAACTGTTAATGATCTTCTTTGTCATGAGGTATTTTTTGATGAATATTTACCAAAGACTAGAAAGGAAGGATTGGATGATTTAAATAACCGTATGTTTTACATTATTTTATTCTTTAGTTTGTTTATAGTTTTGTATGCTCTCGAGGATTTCTCAACCACTGATTTAAAGGAACAAAACGAAAACAAAAGACAAACCTACACACCTCCAAGTAGAGCTGGGGAAAGAAGTAGGGGTATGAAAAATCATTATGAGGAAACAAAAATGGATGAAAGTTAATTATATGTCTAAATATTTTTTATGTATTTATTTTTGTATTTAATTGTACCTAACCTTCAAGAATATGCATTTTTAAACAATTAATTTTAAAAAATAAATTTAATTATTTTTTTTATTAAGAAGTCATGTCATTAAGAAATTTTGTGTATACGTTGTACTGAAGCATTGGGGAAACATTAAATATTGGCATTAAGTTATGTTGCCTATCCAATGTAGAATCATTATTTATTATAAAATTATCTTGTTCCTTCATTTCAATATTTGAATTACTTTGATTATTGTTTTTCGATAAGTATAAAAGTTTTGTTTTATACCTTCTATTTTGAAACCAAATTTTTATTTGTTGTTCACTAATACCAAGGAAATTTGCTAATCTAGAACGGTGTTCTGTGGAGATGTAACGTGAATTCATAAATTCATATTCAAGAACTCTTATTTGTGTTGATGTAAAAGTTGATCTTTGTCTTCTTTTTTTTTCCTCATTATTTGAAATTTTATTCACATCAAAAGAAGACTCTTTCTTAAATGATGGATTTTTATTTGAAAATAATTCCAATGATTTAATAGGATTGTATATTTTTAGCAAACTTTCAATAGAAAATGGATGATTAAATTGTTTCTAAAATAATAAATTAAAAATAAATAAAAATAATACATACCTTCTTACAATCAGAATCTTCTTTCTCCATCTCATATAAGTTTAAGTTAAATGACTTGAAAGAATTATCTTTTCATATGTATTTTGACACTTTACCATCGTAATATGATTTTATATGCTAATTAATTAACTAAAGCATATGTTTCTGTTAAAAATAACTTGTTAACACCGCTTTTATCTATTACCATTCTTTCATCACCGATTAACATTTTAACTATTGGTAACCACAAAATACTTATATTATTTAACGGCACTGTTTATAAGAATCTTTTCACATATGGTTTTTCTTTAACATCTTCTTTTAACGACCTCAAGAAGTTGCTTCCTACTTAATTATTTATGAAAGGTTATTAAAAATCTTGTTTGACATTTTAAAAAAGACAAATAACACTATATATTATAAACAAAAGATTTTATTGGTATTGAAACAATAAGTTGTTGTATTTCTAATAATTAATTTTTAAATTATTCCGGATGTTAAAGAGATTATTTTTATACAAACATTTTTATATGCATTGAACATGAAAAGTACCAAAAACTTCTCAAATACAAAGTTAAATTATAATACAATACGCGATTACATATGTTGATTAGATAAAGGTATGTAATTATGGAATGTAATTAGCTTCTATATTTCTTAATAAATAATTTTCTTATTTTTCATTTCTTCTGTAACTACACCATATTTAATACCAAGCATTGTTCCAACTTTATCAATTATTTTTAATGCGCTATCAAGTTGCTCCTTTGTATGATCAGCGCACATACAAAATCTGACTCTTGCTGCAGTTAATGGTGTAGCTGGATATCCAACACTAACAGCACCCAAATCACGTAATAAAGCTTCTCTTCCAAATGCAACAACTTTAGATATATAATATGTCATAATTGGTATAACAGGAGAATCTCTACTACCACAAACATGAAATCCTAATTGTTTTAATTTTGCTCTAAAATATCTACTATTTCTTAATAAATTATTTATTTTTTTAGCACCAATATCACTTCCATCACTACCTTCAATAATTCTTAAACTACTTTGTATTTGTGCTAATACTGGTGCTGAATAGACACCACCATATATTGCACCAGATGATGAGGCTCTAATATGATCTATTGTCTTTTTAGAACCACCAATATAACCGCCAGCAGCGGCAAATGATTTAGTTAATGTACCCATCATAATATCAACATCAGATGCATCCATACCAAAATAATCAACAACTCCTTTACCATTTGGACCCATTGCACCAATACTATGAGCTTCATCTAAAAATAGGTATGCATTATACTTCTTCTTAATTGCAACTATAGCTGGTAAATCAACAATAGTTCCTTCCATAGAATAAATTCCTTCCACAATAATTAGTATTTTTTTATATTTTGATCCACCTTTTTTTGGATTTCCATAAGGCAATGTCTTCCTAATAACTCTCTCCAAATCAATAGGATCATTGTGTTTGAAAACTTTAATTGTGGCTTTAGACATTCTACAACCAGTAACAATACTATTATGATTTAATTGATCAGATAAGACAAGACAATCATCATTAACAAGTGAAGATATATTCATAGAATTTGTACCAAAACCCATAGGAAAAATAATAGCATCTTCAACCCCAATAAAATTAGCGACCTGTTGTTCGACTTCCCTTTGAAGGATTGTATTACCAATTTCATGCTTTGTCGAGCAAACTCCAATCCCACCATTCTCAATTTCATTAATTGCAGCCTCCGCACATGGACCGTCATTTTGAGAGAACCCCAAATAGTTGTATGACCCAAAATTAAGTATATCTTTGTAAGTACCTGTAAATTTGTAACTCCATCCGTAGTCATCTGTTACTCTTTCCTTGATAGTTAATTTGGTTCCTGGAACAGAGGAAATTGGTCTGTTAACAACATCATTAGCCATTCTATAGACACCATTAATAAAAGTTGTTTCAAATTTATTATCTAATGATGGAAAATCCTTTTGTGTCTCCAATTCTTGAGGATATTTAATATTAAATATTTTTGTGGATCTTAACCAAGCTGAGAAGACAGCAAATGATATCATTGTAAAATAATGGAAGTAAACCATTAAGTTAGTAAAAAATGGTGCTTCAGGAATTTCAGCCAATTCTTTATTTTGAGGACTTGTAGCTGAGGTGAAATCATCTGAACATGTGCTTATATTGTCCAAATTATCTTCAACATTCTTTTCTTCTTTTTCTAAAAGGATAGATTCCTTTTGGTGGCTGGAAGGTTTAAAAATTATATAAATATTGAGTTTATTAATTAATTTTTAATGCATGTTTACTTATATAGAGGTAGAGAAACAGTTTAAAAATAAAAAAAAAAATTATGTTTACCTTTTAGCTTTATTCTTTAAAACTAGTTCATAAAACTTATCAATCTTTGTTGTCTCCATACCTTATTGAAGAAATAATATTTTTTATCAATTATAATTAAACACCAAATTCCAGAGAAATATTTCACCTAAAAATTAATCATTAATAATTTTTTTTATAGTAAATAAATAACAAAAATAATATCTTTGTTTTTAATTTTTCATGTAAAAATAAAATTAGACGTATAAATAAAATATGATATACTTCCAAAAGTACATTAATAATTATTGGTTTCATTAACAATTAATGTTAAGAATGAAAATTATATATATTTATATATATATATTATAACAAAAATTGATTTAAAAAAAAACCATTTTTAAAATAAATTTAAATAAAAGCTAAAAGGGACAGTAAAATTATACATTTGTTCTCAAATGATATTCTAAATGTAAAGTTAAAAAATATTAAAAGCTAAGACATTGCTATCATACTTTCTAAAACATCCCTTTAAAATGTATATTTTCATTCTCATTTTAAAAAATAACATTATCTATGATATATGGAGAGATTTACCAATTATTTTTTTGAATTATCTCCTAACAAAAATATATCGAAGGGAGAGGAACCAAATTTATAGAGGTGATGTTTAAATGTAACTCATCATCAATAGGAAAAATAATATTGAAGCAATGAAAAGGTATATAAATTAAATGATTATAAAATTAATAAAAATGATCATTTCATGAAAAATAAACTATATAACTATGTATGTAAAGGTTAGACAAAATGTATAATAAATAAAACACATATATAAAATAACTACATAAATAAAGTGAGAAGAAAATTTTTATCAAACAGTTGCATATCTTTCATCTACAACAGTACATTATTTAAATATTTTAATGATATATATATATATATTTCTTGATAGACTCTTATTAAAACATAATAATGTTTGAGATGGAGAAAAAAAAANTGTAAATTATAATTTACAAAGAGTATTATAAAATAACAAAGGAAGAATTTTAAATTCGGTTAAAAATTATTTTTAATTATATCATTATAATATTTAGGTATGTATAAAAATTGTTTAGATAAAATATTAATTCTGATAAAAGTTCAATTGTGGGTGATTAGGGGAATATTTAAATATAACTCTTATTATGCACACGTTGACGTTACTCTGACTCATTTTGATTCGTCAATTATCTAAATAAATATTTTTTCTTTCACTTTTTTGTATGGTTAACAAAAAAAATTGTATAAATACGAATTAATATAGATGTTAATAAAAGTGTAAAGAATGAGACGTGTATCAGTAGTTTATTATAAATGTACATTCTATTAAAAGATAGTCATCTGTTGATCAAGAATATATAATGTTTTGGCATTAGGTCAAATAATCAGTTTAAAACTACAACTAGTATCATTTAATTTGATAAATCAATAATACTAAACTTTCCAATTAATTATTTCTGGTGCTTAACATTTTTTACCATTATATATATAAAAGAATAAACCTAGTGTAATTATAATTAAATTATTAACAAATGAATTAACTAAATATTTCGTTTTTATAACTTTAAAATAGTGATTATCTAATACACTTAGAATAGACTTATAGCCTTGCAAGTAGTATGTTTAATCAGAGATCATACAAATTGCATCATTTGCTACCATTTACTTATTACATTAAACTTTTAGGAATCCGGTAGTAAAAGTTTTAAATTTATTACCCGCGTCTTTTAAACATATTTCCTTACAGGTGAGACTATGATAACACCCCAACTATATATACTAAAAAGAAGAATCATAATAGAATCAATCTATATCTTATCACTAAAAATAAAAATCTTATCACCTATTAGTATTTATAGAGGTGCGTTCAAAGATTAGACAAGAATCTTCCATTATAAAATGTTTTATCTAAAATTGTAACATCATGCCATATTAAGGAGGAAAGAAATAGACTACATAAAAATGTATTATTATAAGAAGTATTGGAGATGAATAAGAACATCAAAAATATTGTATCAGTATAAATATAATTTTAAACAAAATATTATTGTTGAATTTATTTTATAATAAAAACATAACAATAAATTAAATTTGTAAATATAAAATAAGTTAGCATATAAAATGATACCACAATCACCAGATGTATTTTTTATCCATCAACATCCATTGGAACAGCTTTCGAGGTAGATGGAACCTTCTTTTTACTTTTTACATGTCTTATAGCAGTCTTCCTACGACCACTACCTTCAATGATATAACCATGAAGAGCAGAAGAAAATTTACTCACATCGAATCTCCTATCTTGTTGACTTCTTCCATCATCCAATTTTTGAGAAGTACCATGAATTATATTACTTCGAAGACAAATTGATTGAATAATTGAAATTTTTGATTTTGCCATTAAATATTTTTGTGATAAAAGCAAATCATTGAAGAAATCTTCCTTACAATTTCTAATGACATTTACAAAAGTATTTGTTACTACATCTAATTTGCATTCTAGCTTTCCAGAAAATACTAATTCTTCAATTATATTAAGTAACTATAAGAAATAATAATAAGTTTAATATAATTAAAAAAAATACTTACATATGGTTTTTCAATACATAATGCTCGTCCCATAGTATCGATACTTCCATTAGCTAAAGGTTTCATATATCTAAGAACAGCATTCTTTGTAATCTCTTTAATTAAATGATCATATTGGACATTAATAAATTTATCCATTAAAAATTCATCCTTCATTCCATTGATAAGGTGGAAGGTTTCCTCAAAATCATTCTTATAAAAACTATCAAAGATACGTTGAATTTTTTCATCACGATTAATCAATTTTCTAAAAGCTGGGTTTGATGCAAATGGGTGCTTATTTTTCATATTAATCTCTCTATCAATTTCTTCCCTATCTAAATCATCATCATTAAATTGTTGGTTAACATCACATGCCAATGCTGATAATGCCGAGTAACGACAAATATCTTTTGGTGAGAGAATATATGGAGTTTTTAAAATGTCAAGATTAACATCCTTAAAATGTTTTGCTGCATTATTATATTGTCTCTTGAAAAAAGCATAAAATCCTGAATAAATTGAGAATGTATTTTTTATCTCATCATAGTCATCAGATTCCTTCTTCAATGCAATGACATTGACACTTCGTGGTCTGTTATCTCCACTGAGAGCTTTATGTGTATCATAGACAGTTAGTTGACGTTTTAACTGTTGAAGAATTGCATCTAATCTTTCATAAAATTCTTGATAAAATGTAACACTAATAATTTTTGAAAATAATTTTAATTGATCAATTTCTTCTATTGCATAATCTGTTGAAATGCTTGCAAGAATCTTATTTGCACCAATAAAATCTCCTACCTCAATACAAAATTCAACTTGTTCCAATAATTGATTTCTCAAAAGAACTTTACTCCCTGTCTCCATAGCACTCTTGTGGTTTGCTTTTAATTGATATTGAGTAGCTTTTATATTATTATTAAGAATTTGTTGCCATGAAGTATCCATTTTAGGTATATTTGGATTTATTTCACTTAATTTTTGATAAACATTTAAACATACAGCCAAATTTTTTGTTTTTTCTTTTAATTGATGATAAAGAAATGTATATCCTTCCTCCTTCTTGGATGGACATATTTCTATAATGTGTTTTATACGTTCATAGGTTATATATATATCAAAATTATTTGCAAAATCTTCATAATCAATTGTACAGTCATCAATTTTATGAAGTTCTTTATGTTCTATTATTTTTTCTTCCTCCTTAATTTCTTTAGGTTGTTCATTTATATCAGGTTTCTTCAATATAGAAGGTATTTCAGCAGGTACTACAGATACTGGATCTGGAATATACTCTGGTGCAATCTCAGTTGAATCCATACCACTCTGGTCATTAAGTTGTAAATATGAATTTTCTAATTGTCTATTCTCACTCATTAATCTGTAATAAATAAAATTATTATAAAAAGTTAAAATCAAAATATAGATAGTAAAGATATCAATTGGAAGAATAAAATGATAACAAAAAGAATGTCTCATCTTTTGAGGAAAACTAACACAAGCATTGTATTTCATTGAAAAAATATAAAATGTGTACACAATTCCATGAACCATCTCTCCAAGAGAAATGTTGTAACCTATCATTATACAACTCTTAAAATTGTTAATAATTTAATAATACAAAAAAAAATTGCTCTAGTTTTTTATGGTTTCATTTTAAATTATATATCGTGATAAAATTAATATAATGATATTTTAAAATGGATATTTGTTTTACTTGAAAAATATAATTTTTTTGTTTAGTTCACATTCAACCAGAAAAACCTGACATTTATTTTAATAGAAATAAAAAAGTTAATTTGTTAAGATTAAAAAATTATAATTAAGTTTCTTAAAATGTTATATTCAATAAACATTTTTTGTTTCAAATATGTCACCTCTAAGTATATCAATTTGATGGAAATCAGCATACCTTTAAAAAAGATTACTATTTTNTTTTAAGGTCATTTTTATATATAAAAAATAAAATAAAAATTTCTAAGTATCATTTTTTATTCCAAAAATAAAATACTATAATAAAGAAAGAAAAAAGTATAAAGTAATTCAATAATATTTCCAACCAAATTGTTTTTTTTCCTCAATCTTCTTCTTAGAAACTTTAGCTTTAATTTTTTTAGAGTACTTCTTTGTCTTTTCTTTTAAATTATCATAACCGTGTCTTATGGATCCAATTGCATCAAAAATAGCGGAGGTACACTTATTCTCAAGAAGCATGACTGGTATAACATAAAAGAATAAAATTTCATAATCGTCCATTTTAATTAAATAATAGAAAATGATTTGAGACAAATTGATAAAATGAAAATTTTTGGATTTATTTATATATATCGTTATCTCGTTCCTGTTTTAAAATTAGGCGTTGACTTAAAATAGTTATCAATCATTGTGAAAGATACAAATAAACACTCTTTGCTATCTATCTAATCATGCCTTGAAAATAACTGTGCCCCAAATTTTTACCTTGACAACTTAATATTAGAGCAAAACACACCGTTTGATGATAAAATATAATTTTTTTTTTTTTAATGTCAAATTATTCGCAAAAAAATATACATAAAAAGTAATTAGGAACGTACATCATTATCTGTAAACTTTTTGCAAAAATATCTTTCATTGAAAATGTAGAAATATGTCAACTAGAAGTAAAAATTAATTTTTACAAAAAGGTAAAAACAAACTTTTTATTTTAAAAAAATTGTTGGATAAATGATTTATTAAAGTATAAATAAGTTTATGCCACTCTCTTAGGCAAAATACATAATAATAAAAAGGTACAAAAAAATAATGAGAATGGTATACTTTGATCACACTCATCATCAAATTATCTTGTTCCTACAACTCCAGCTTCAATTAATTTCATTATTTTACTCATAATTTCAGGGCTTTGCATATGTTCTTTAGCAGCATTTGGATCCTTTGACATTTGTTCAAGGATCATTTGCATAGCTGGGTCTGAAAGAATATCTTGAATTTCTGGATCAGCCATTGCTCTCTTTCTAACTTCTTCTGGATCCGTTGGTGGAGCTGTTGAAAAACATTTATTAAGTCCCTCCTTAGCTTCAGCATTATTTGGATCAATAAGTAAAGCATCATTATAAGCTTTACGGGCACTAGACATGTTCTTCATTGCAAAGTATGCTGCTCCTTTACGTACGTATGCTTTAACATTCTTTGGATCAATCTTTGATGCGTTATCACAATCATCGATAGCTCTTTTAAATTCCATAAGTTTAAGGAAACAAGCTGCACGATTTGAGTAGTAAACAGCAACCTCTGGATTTCTTTTTATAGCTTCACTATAACATTTTACTGCACCGGGATAGTCACCTTTTTTAAATAAGTCATTTCCTTTGGCTTTCTCTTCTTCAGCAAGCTCTGGATTGATATAAGCTTTACGTTCAGCATCTTCTATCTCCTTCTTGAGGGTTTTTTGTTTCTTAACCAATTCTGGATCACGATGTTCAGATAATGACTTTTCAATCCAAACTAAAGCTTCTTTGAGGTTATTTTGTTTCCAGTAAGCATTTCCACAACGAGCCATAGCCTTAGCTAAAAGTTTATATTCAGCACGATTCTCTCTTCCAATATCAACAGCTTCTTTACAAATTTCAATACATTTCTCGTAATCTTTTTGTTCAAAAAATACAGCTAAGATAAAAAAAATCATCAATAAATGTGTGGACTTTTAACCAAACGTACCTGCTTTATTTGTATAAAAAGCCATATTAGTACCATCTAAAGCAATTGCCTCGTCGTAATGACGGAGAGCTGTCTCGAAATCCTTTTTTAAATAGGCGGCATTTCCAAGAGCCTTAGCTTCCTCAGCTTTTTCTTTATCCATTATTGAAATTTTTTATAATGAAGTTTACTAAAATTAAAAAAATAAATATTATATGATGAAATATCGCATAGCTTTATGGGGGAGAAAAGAAATAAAAAAAAGAAAGTATACTTTTCATCTTATGAGCGTACATTCTAGAGAAAGAAAGAATATTGTATAATCATAAACAGAGATATTAAAAAATTTCTTCCAGAATTTTCTACAAATATCATTGTGTGTTACATAACATATTTCGTGTTAAGATTTTTAGCGTCTAAACACAATACCAATACTTTATTAGAGGTGCGGCCTGTCCAAGATGATTATAAATATTTTTTTTTGATAAATTGATACTATTTTTGCTGTGGAAAGATGGTTTTTCGAAAGTACAAAGCTGTGACGCATTTCTCTAAGAATAATACAAGAATATTCAAGGAAATTTTAGCTGCTAAAAATGCTAGGAAGATGCCTAAATTTCAAATTCCTGAAGCTTTACAGAATTTAGATATTGAAATTCATGACCCTAATAAGGTTTCTTTTGTAAATAATAACAATCCATTGTTGGAGAAATTTAAACACATGAAGTTAAATGAAATGAATATTCCAAAAGAAAGTATAAAAGTAAGTTTATATCTTGGGACAGTAATTTAATTATTTTTTCAGGATCATCCGTTATATAAAGAAACACCATGTATTTTATTTGAATCTGAAGAACCATTCTCTGATGGGATTGATCAAGCATGTAANTGCAATTAATAAAATAAATATACCAGAAAATTTTTCAAATGAAGTAATTGATTCAATCCTTGCAGGTGAAAGATATGATCCAACAATTGAAAAGCTACCAAGAAGATTTGATCCAATCATATTTTGGGTTACCCATCCACGTGTATACGGTACACCGGTAATTAAGAGAGGAAATATTATATTGGAAAATTTATTTAGAAAGTTTCATATGTTATCTTTAATTGGAGGAGGTCCAAATGATACAAGATGTGATTTGGATGAACCGTTGTCTGGAGTATTAAATCTTAATAATCATTTTGATGGAAAACCTTTGGTTGTACGAGGATGTCCACATATTACATTACAAAATAGTATACCACCAAAAATATGGACCCCATTGGAAAAGGTTAAAGAAACTGTAAATGAAAGTGTACCAGCTCTACGAGCTATTGAAGCAACATTGGATTTACGTAGTGAAAATATTTATAATGATCAATCTGTTGTTGTTCGTCAACATTTCCCACTTTTTATAAATACCATTATGTACTCAATGGAGAAAGATCAAAAGTATCCATGGACATCAGAACAAAGAGGTGCTAATGTCATTATGAATTGTTTTGGAGCAGCTTTAGCACAGGTAGGAAGGAATAAAACACCAATGGTTTCATTTGATGAGATGGAAGAGAACTTGCAAAAGAATCCTATTGTAACTAAAGCAGTACAACTTTGTGATGGTCGTTTAGATATTGCTGCATTCCAACTCAATACTTTACAGTTAAATGGTAATGGTATTAAGAATGAAGTATGGCTTAAGAGAAATCTTCAATTATATAAGACAAAACCTTTTTGGGAAAATATGGATACAGTTGAAGAACTTAATATGGAAACAGTTAAAGACCTTGGAAGGGTGGTTCTTTGTTAGATATATACTTTGTTATGCTTTTATAGTTATTAGTTGTATACTTAGGAGTCTCTTTATACTATATAAATTTAATAATAAACCGTTTTATCATAAGTGGAGAGAAAAAGGATTTCAACAAAAATATGTATGTAAATGTTATTAGATAAGTTTCTTTGTCATAGAGACAAATTTTTTAAAACCTTCTTTGATGTTGACCGCACTTTGCCTTTCAAGGAATGCATTCTTAGCATTTTGTAGTTTGGCGTTAATTTTAGAGGTAAATTTTGAATTTTTATCATGTTTCTCTCTCATCCCATTCATTGCAGCCACAATAGCCATATCAAAAACCTCCTTCAGACATCGTTGTGTCAAAGCAGAACACTCCACGTACTCAGCAGAAAGTTGTTCAGCAACAGCTTTACCCTTACTAAAGTCCACCGGTTTTTGTCCTGTTCTTTGTAATTCCATTATTGAATTTAAGTTTGTCCTCTCATCGAGGTGTGTTCCAACAAGGATAACTGTAATAGATAGAATTTTTAACAAAATCAAAAAGATATAATAACGTACGTGGAACATTAGGAGAAATTTTATTTATTTCTGGTAACCATTGTACTAGAATTGAATTCAAACTAGATGGTTTCATTATATTAAAACAAAGGAGAAATGCATCAGCTTCATTGTATGATAATGTCCGAAGTGTATCAAATTTTGACTAGAAAACAAAGTAATTCGATATAATATTATAAATTAATATTTTAACAACTTGTAATTGGATATAAACATTTATCAATACTTGGAGTATATAAATCAAGTGTACTTTTTGTCGAATGTTATTTTTAAAAAAAAAAATATTTATCAAATAATGTATCACTTGATTTATTATTATATCATTACTATTTTTATAAAGGAGTCATATCAAAATGATGAAATGTAAGATTATTTGTTTGAAAAATGTTATTAATTTGTTTAAAGAGTAAATGTATTACAGATAATTAATGATAAAGGTATAAAACATCATAAGATAACAGAACGTGGACCGGTAGCTATTAAGAGGAGTAGTATAGAAAGTAAGTTTTAAGAATAAATGTTCTTTAAAATTACCTGTCCTGAAGTATCGGAAAGTTCTAATTTGATTGGTTTATTATCAACCCATACAGTAACTGTTAAAAATTTAATTAATGATAAAAAAATTCACACATTTCCTTACCAGAATAATTATCAAAAGCTGTTGGAGTATAGGAATAAGGATAGCCATTAGTTGTATACGCCACAATTAGTGAAGTCTTCCCAACACATGCATCACCAACTAAAACACACTTTAATTTATTGTTAACATTCTCTGTTACTTGGGATTCATTTTGATTATAGAGTGAAGTATTATTATTTGAATTAAAATTTAACGTTCCTTTACTAGCATACATCTGAAAATATATTTTTATTATAATATAATCACAAACAAAATTTGTGAGACAACAATTAAAATAAAAGATTTTTAAAAATTTCTAGTAAAATAAAGGTAAGTGGTACTAGAAAAAGATGAATTAGTTGTTTTGGTTAAAAGATGATAAGTAGAAAATTTTTGAAAGATAAATATTATTTTACAATTAATTAGAGTTAATATACTTTTTTCTTTATCCTTGTAAAATGTTATTTTTTAACTTGTGATAAATAAAAAAAAAATGCTACCATTTCAATAGTATATAGTGAAAGTTTAAACTTTATTAATAATTAGAGTAGAGAGATAAATTAAATTCACACCATTTAAAAATATTTAACAATATTTGAAAATTTTAATATATGTAGAGTAATGATCACTTAATTATTGAAGAAAGTAAATATGAGAGAGTGTTGCCATCTATAGACGACGTATTGTCTAAAAGTTTGATATATGTGGAAAGGATGATATCTATTAATAATTGAAAGATATTATTAAAGAAAGGGATCAAAGTCTTTTGTCTAAAATATATATCTTCATTTAAAGTTATGAAAACACAGAGAGAAGAGTTGATATTTAAATTAAATATTATAAAATATTTTATAAAATATTAATAAAGATAACTGTCTTCTCATATTTAATGTATAATTGAGACTGTGAGAGTATAATATATATACGTATAAGTCTTTTAAGTTAAACCATCATCAAAATATAACTTCCTTTTAAGAATGATAAAATAATATTCTCACTTACTCCCTTTTTACTGATCATCATATATTATACATATATATATATATATATTAAATACCGTCATTGATATATAATAATGATATCTTTTAATGGCAATTGTAGATCTTTCTCTTTATATATTATAACATTACAACAACAGCGTATAAGTTGATTCTTCTCTTTTTATAAAACGATCACACAGTTACCTGTGGTAAATATGATACATGACCATACTATTTTTTATTTTATACCATTTACCTTCCAAGGTAGAATAATTAATCATTTCTATATGTTTTTATTTACAAAAATGATACATCATTTCATATCAGTAATTAATGTACTTAACTAATATTTATTTCCTTTTTATCCTATATCATCACAATCTTTTATTAACTATATATAATTTTTATAAGCTCAAAATATTTGAAGGTTATATTTTTCTTCCCATTAAAAAATTTTATATTATTTTTTTTACTCTCTTAAAATATACAGGTTATTAAATATATATATATATGTATATTTTTTTTTATTAGGTATTGGAAAATTTAATTGTTGTCGCGATAATATCGGAAAAGTGTCATGTATTTCATTGGCTAAAAGTAATATCAAAGTTTTTGAGAAAAGATGTTTGACTGATCACGATTTTCATACAACTGATTGTTGTTCGACCTGTCGAAGTTATATCTATCAATATAGTATAAAGGAAGAAGACTATGAAAGTGTACGTAAAGCTCCATCACCCTGTTATGATGTTAAACCATTAAGTTATTGCACAACTTTAAAGGAATACCATGGAAGAGAGTACAATTGTGAGAATGGAACATTAGCACTAAGGACTTGTAGAAAAAGCTGTGGTTATTGCAATAATGACCTTTATTATGAATTTTATAAGGTGCCCTTATGTTAAAGGTTATATTTAAAATGAATAAGAATTGAGGTATAATAATTATTATATTATTTTTGATAGTAATGTTTTCTTTTTATCCAATTCTTTACTACCATGGCAACCTTTCACTTTTTCTATGACTAAAGGGCATTACGATTTTAACACATAACTAAAGACAATTTTATTTCTTGTTATTATTATGTATAATACTTTTGCACTATTGATGTAGAATAAAAAACTTTTTTTCATTTCTATTTACAACCTTTTCTCTCTCCTACCAGTAATTCCAAGAATGTCTGATTATGAAATCTCATTTGATATTGATGATCGTTTAGAAAAACTAAGAAATGAATGTGAATATATTGAAGAGTTGATAAATGAAAATTATTATCGAAATAATTATATAGAAGATAATCCAAGATGTCCTTATTGTATATATGAATCTCATATCTTTATAAATCCCAGACAACCAAGTAAGTTTTTTAAGAAAAAAATTATTAAATAAATCTTAAACAGGATTATGTGAAACTAGACCACAAACATATTCAACGATAAATAACGAAAAAAAGAATGAAAGTGGTAAAAATTGGAAACCAACTATTGTTGAACCATTTAGTTTTTTAACACGACCTCCAATAGAAGCAACATATTCAAAAAAATTTCTTAAAAGTTTAATGGATGAGAAAGAAAGAGAAGAGGAACTAAAGATAGCTAGAAGTAGATATTTGTTACATAAAACCAAAGCAATACCTAAAACAACATATGAGAGAGATAAAAGCATAAAAATAGGTGAATTAAAAAGGAGTAAAAGCTTAGGGAATGTAGCGATGAGAAATAAAATGTATCACGAATGTAGAAACCAAAATAAATCACCACCTCAAACAGCTCCATTTAAAGCACGTCCAGTTCCAATTACAAATTATATAGAACCGGAATATTATAGAAAAATTAATGAACTTCGTGAATCTAGAAAATATGACCGTGCAGTGTCATTACTACTCTCCTCAAAGAGCCCATTTAGTTTAGAGGCTCATGAGGCAAAGTCAAGGATTCAAAACAAGTTACGTCACCAGATGAGGTGTTTAAATAATACTAATGATAATAACAAAGTACCATTATCACACTCATTACCGGACTTTAATTTACTTCAAAAAAAAGATTACCAAAATAGGTGCCGTTTAAAGCATGAGTTGACACAACCACCAACAATTCCAAAACCATTTCATTTCCATGTTGAAGATAGATTAAAAAAAAGAAGAAAAAATGTAACTAATTCAATGAGTAATCTTTCTGATGCCACTTATACAAAGGAATAATAGATAATAATTACTTATCATTTTAACAAATAATAATACTTAATCTTTTAACATCAATTCAAATAAACCTTTAAACTGTTCCACTAAATACGTTATCCTTAAATAACATTCATGTCCATTTTATATATTACATCCTCTGGCAGTATATTTATATAGTAATTTATATAATATTTGAGAATAAAAATTCTTATTTGCAAAGTATAAAATATTAATTTTTGTATCAAACTAGTTTTTGTATGATTTTACTATTAATAAATATATATANATATATATACAATAATTATTTCAATATACATATATATCTCTTTTTTATCAACATCTTTGTTCAAAGAAGGTTGTTTTCTTTTTGTCAATATAATAAGGCTATATATTTTAATTATTTTTAATAAAATTATCACTTTTAAAGATGATTGTTATTAGAAATATTGTTACAATTTTTATTGGAATATTTTTGATATCTACAAGAATAATATTGGCTATTGAAAAGGTTGATTCTGTAAGAGTTGTTAGGATCTCTGTCTTGTATCCTAATGCTAACATTCCATCTATTCCTAATAATGAAAAATGGCAAACAACCATGAGAAAAAGTATTCTAGCTTCATTGAAATTTATTAATAAACACTGGAATATTTGTAATAATGGTGACCAAAAAGAAAAAAGTGTTATTAATGATTGTGGTAAGCTTCAAGTAACTGGGGAAGAATTTGAAGGAATTGGTTATAGAATTAATGCTACTTTTACTGCTAAACAGTAAGTATATTATATGTATAATAATTTATTTTAATTTCTAGAGATCCAATTAAGAATGTTAAAGTATCAGCTACATCATCATTGAAAGGTGTTGTAAATATTGGTCTAAAAGGTGGTATCTTTCAATATACAAACACTTTGAAAATTCTTGGTAAACCATCCTCTGATCTTAAAATTGAAGAAGACTATTTTTGCTATCCTGGTACAGAAAAAATTAATCAACAATCATGTTATATTAACGACCCTATTAAGGCTTCCCAATTTATTGGAGTTTAATATTATTTTTATAAAAGATCACTTGATGAAACATAAAAAAATGTTTAACAATAATTATATTTTCCTTATCAAAGTTGTTTTCAACCCAATTTATTTATAATTATCACTTTTAAAATAAAAATTGCACAATGTCGAATTAGAAAATATATTTCGCTAATGATCCTATTATCTATTTTTAAGTACAAACATTAAAATGAAACAAATATTTTTTTCTCTTGTTCTCAATCACACTTAGCATAATCAATTATTTGCAAAAACCAGTCAAAGGTTATATTTATCAAAAATGATGATAAACATAGGGAAGAATTTTTTTTGTTAATACATTTTCATTGAAATATTATATTTTCAATCTCTTTTGACATAAAAAAAAATTTGTTATCATTAATTGCACATTCTTATAGTCTATGTATCTTGTAGTTTTAATTTCTAGAACTACCTTGATAACAAATATTTTTACAACGAAAATTGTATTACATTATATAGTCATACACAATTTGATAAATTATATATATAAAACGGAATGGAACAAAATATTTTTTAACAAGAATTTTTATAATTTTATTTGGAAAGCTAATACTAACAAATAATTTAGTTTATTGTATTAGTGTTCTTATATTTTTATATAAAAATATGTCATAATTTAGTGTTTGATTGGTGCGTAGATATAAGTAACTCTCTTACACCCATCCCTTCTCCCCTTCTTCACTTGCCATTTCTATCTCTATATAAAAATGCGTTCTGTTTTATAATGCTTAGTTATATTTTACAAACAACATTGTTGTACGTGCATTTTTCAACTAGTGTTTTTAGTAGCACTAAAAATTATTTTTCATTTTTTTTTTATCTTTCTAACTTTAATTTATATAAACATAATATTACTACATCTATCTTCGACCTTACTTTGATATTTTTGTACTTTTATATTCAAAATATTGTATAAAAGGTTCACTCTCATTTAATTTTTAAAATCATTTTTCATATTCTTTTTATCACCATTAATCGATAAACATTTTCATTCTAGAAAAAACATTATGTCTCCAATCAGAGTTCTTGTTACTGGTGCTGCTGGCCAAATTGGATATTCCCTTGTCCTCCAAATCGCTAAAGGAGATGTTTTTGGAAAAGATACTCCAGTTACATTAGTACTTTTTGATATCCCACAAATGATTAATGCATTAGAAGGTGTCAAATTTGAATTGATTGATTGTGGACTACCAAATTTGTATGATGTTGAATGTGCTGTTAAGGAGGAAGACGGTTTCAAAGATATTGATTATGCATTCTTAGTTGGTGCTATGCCAAGAAAGGAAGGAATGGAACGTAAAGATCTTCTGGCTGCTAATGTTAAAATTTTCAAAAGTCAAGGAAAAGCTCTTGCTAATTATTCAAAACCAAATGTTAAAGTTCTTGTTGTTGGAAATCCAGCTAACACAAATGCTTTCATTGCAGCCAAATATGCATCACCAAAAATTCCAGCAAGAAATTTTTCAGCTATGACCAGACTTGATCATAATCGTGCTGCTGCTCAAGTTGCTATAAAAGCTGGAGTCACTGTTGGAGATGTTAAGAATGTTATTATTTGGGGAAATCATTCATCAACACAATTCCCTGATGTTAAATTTGCTACCGTTAAGAAGGATGGTAAAGAAGTTGATGCTTATACAGCTGTCAATGATACAGCCTTCCTCCAAGGGCAATTCATTAAGACTGTTCAATCTCGTGGAGCTGCTATTATTGAGAAAAGAAAGTTATCTTCAGCTATGTCTGCTTCTAAAGCTGCCTGTGATCATATTCATGATTGGCATTTTGGAACTAAACCTGGTGAATGGGTTTCAATGGCTGTCCCATCTGATGGTTCATATGGAATTGAAGAAGGAGTTATTTTCTCATTCCCAGTAACAATTGATGGAGCTACAAAAGAATGGAAGATTGTTCAAGGTCTTGAACTTGATAGTTTTGCTAAGGATAAAATTAAAACATCATTAGTTGAACTTCAAGAAGAAAGAAATGATGCTCTTCAAGCATGTGAAGAATCTAACCTTTAGAGATATTATAAAATTAACTTTACTATGTAAAATATACAATAAAAAGAAAAAATTTGCTGTATTTTAATTTGTTGTATTGTTGTTAAAATTATATTACAATAATTTATATTTTTTATTTATATAATTACATCATCATATTCTCTGGCATCTTTCCTTTTACGTCTCTTCTTTGTCTTCGGTCTTCGATTCTCATCCCAATCAGATGGAACATCATCTAATGTATTTTCTTCGTTAAATCTATTAAACCATAATTCTTCAACCATTTTTTGTTCTCTTTTTGTCCTTTTGATTTGTTCTGGTTGGATTGTTTTTGATACACCATTAACTGTGATAAGACGTTCCAAATTTTTATTGGGAGGTAACAAAATAAAAGAATTTTCATCATCTTTTCCATTTATTAACTGTACCTTTTCCCTGAATTTATATTGATCACTTGTTTTATTTTTTTCAAGGTTTACAGCATCCTTTTTCTTACTGTCTTCTAATGAATTACCAAATTTTTTAAATAACTTGGTTAACTTTTCCTTTTCAGAAATATCTTCTGATATACATTCTTTACCTTTTTTATCAATTCTACTGTACGATGAAGTACTTAATGAAACTTTCTTCTTTTTTCTTAGTCTTCTCGTCTTTGGTTGTTTTGCTCCACTAATCTTTTCATTTGTTAATTTTACAACCTTCATTGTTTCTGGTTTAATTTCCTTATCAGATTGAGTTTTATCAACAAGCAAACTCGTTGGAATATTGTTCAACAGTGTCATAGTTGTGGTCTCTTTTTTTGCTCCATTGACACAACCAATTTCTTTTTTTTCATTAATTATTTCAATTTTTTTTTTCTCCACGCAATTTTTATTTATATTGTCAATTATTTTCTTTATTGTCCTTCCTGCGGACTTTTTTGTTAAAGCCCTTTTTTCATAAATGGCTTTATTAAAAGAGTCCTCTTCGGAAATGTCAGCCATTTTTTTACCACTTATAATTTGTGTTCCATGCTTTTTTCCAAATGTAGGTCTATTACTTTTAAGCTTCCCGTCATGTGCACAGGTAATAAAATAAAAAAAGGCAAAAATAATAAAAGTTGAAAACAGTGAGCTGGATTGGAAAGGATACAACAGATAACATAGCAGCATATTGGAAATAACTGCATATATAAATTTGTTAAAACAATTATACAAATATGATTATTTAAATTTATCACTGATCTATTTTTATGTTTTAATTTTTGAATAAAAGAATGCTTAATCCTTCTTGTTTAATAATAGAATATAAATGCACATATTCAAGAAAACATAATTTTATCTATTCATGACCTACATAGATTCATTGATAATCAAAATTTTTATAAATAAATTTAAAATTTTAACCTATCCATAATAATACATTTATTTATATATGGATGTATAATATGTATATATTGTTTCGAATCTGTATTGTTAATCTTCTAATATTCAGATGAATAAATGTGTGTTACACAATTTGAAGAATCATTTCATGAAATTTAGTTTATACTATTATCTTTTTTCTTTATTTATTTTATGCACATTAGTTTTATTTTATGCTAATAAATAGTTTGTAGTACACTCTTTATCAAGGTTAAATATTTTCATTTTTAAAAACTAACAATAATATCTCTTTTAGAAAAGATATAAATGAATTAATTGTTGTCTTCTGGTAAATTATATTTAGAAACAAAATTAACACGCTTTTTTGATTTGATACTAAATAATTTTCATGTTTTATATCAACTAAGCATAAATCCACAATATAAATATAAACTAATAGAAGAATATCTAATCACTTTCAAAATTACTTGTTAATTATTTTTTTTGTCATTCATCGAACATTATATCTTTGGTAATATATCTTTTATCTTTTGGGCAAAATCAAGAAATACTCAATTAAGCTATTTTTTAACGAAATGTTTTTCTTTAATCTTTCACGTCAATCAAGGTTTTAATTATTCTTTCTATAAAAGGATTTGGCGCCGTAAAAGAAAAAAAAATATATTTTCCTTTTTTGTTAAGTATTTCCGTTTTGAAACTCTTCGAATTATGTGAAGATAATATGAAGATATAATTATTTTCAAATGCCTATATTTTGTCATCATTAAAAGTTTAACATAATACATAGACTTTTGTAATACCTATTCTTTATTTATAACACAATATATCTCTTTATCTTTAATTTATTTAAATAGTAACATATAATTCTTTATTATAACAAAATAAATATATTGACATCATTATATGAAAATATATATAATCTAGATTATTTTAAAAGAATAATTAAAATACCTGTTACAATTTTAGTAATTTTTCAAAAAATTTTTAGTATACCTAAAATATAATTATTTTTTGATGATAATGCTACAACACTCATTCTTATCTCCTATATTTTTTGTATATTTTATATTAATATTTGTGGAATGCCAAGATAATTCTATATTAAATGATGATTTCCAACCAATTGTTGTTCAACCAACTCGAATGAGAATGATTAATTTTAGTCCTTTACAAAGAAGTGGTGTTTCAAAGGGCATTCCAAGGGAGATACGTTATAAAAATGGTATAAGGGCTGCTCAATATGCAGGTAAGAAATATTTTTTATATGATTATTTATTATCAAACAAGTTTTTTTAATGGTTATTCTACTAATGGAATCTTGATTTTTTCTACTTCTAGCACCTATTAGATCATTTTCTATTGATGCACAACCCTCAAGGTTGATGAATGAAGCTTCAATGCCTATACGAGGATCTACCAATTATATCTCTACTGAAGGGGGTACATCTAAACAAAAAGATAATGTACTTATTCCAATGTCAGTTGATGAAGCATTAAAAGAAAAACTATTGATGAAAAATTTACAAAGAACAACTGTAGCCCCAAAATCATATCATTATAAAGAAAGTTTACATACGAATATGATTGAAAAGAATATTGAAGGTCCTAAACAAATTGAATTATCTCCTTCAATAGATGAAAATGAAAATGAAAGTCAAATAAGAGTCCCTGTACCAATTATGGTGCAGGAGAACGTAAATGTTTTACAATTTGAAAAGGATAATCAAGAAAATGTTGCTTCATCAAGTCATACACCAAAATTTACAGTAATGCAAACAACCCCAACACCCTTGAGACAAGCTATAGGTGCTGTTCAACATTTCTTACCACCAGCTGCACCAACAGGACTTGGAAATTTCATGTTTCCACAGGGTTTAGGAAACCTTCAAAATCAAGGATCATTTGGTAACACTTATAATAATCTAGATGTAAAAACTGTATCCGGAATAACAATACAATCTACTCCACCTCCATCACAATCTTCTAATCCACAGGTATCCGTGAAAACAGATCAATCCCCAATTATTTCCTTACAAGGTATACAACAACTAAATCTCCCTCAATTATCATCCTCACCTTCAATTATGTCAACACAATCACCTACTATTATCCAATATACAACACCGTCTATGACAAATGGGAATATAGAAATAATGAAACATGCTCAGGAGACAATGGAAGCTGCCATAAAAGCAAATCAGATAAGACCAGGAACAGAAAAGTATGAACAAAAGGGATGTGTATGGGATATTGTATCAAATTCGTGTAAAGACATATTTAATTTAAAATGGTGTGATAAATGTGAAGATTTTGGTAACATTTTCATGCATGATTGTAAATGTACAATAAGTCACATTGAATCTAATATTAATAGGCAAGTATCCATGTTACAACAACAGACACCACAACAATATCAAGGAATTACTGATAATTCACAAAATAATATACCAATGGGTGTTATGAATATGAATAATAATAATAATAACAACAATAATAATATTCCAGCACCAACATATACACCAATCATTCAACAAGTTAGTTCTCTTGACAGAATCCAAAGACAACAACCACCTCCATTAATTAATAATCAAAGATATTTCACTCTTCTATAAGTTTCAAAACAATTATACAAATATTTCCTTTTGTTGTTACAGGTATATCAATTCAAATATTTTTTTCCGAATGTTTGTAATCAAAAAGAAATGACTTTTCATGACTATATATATATTTTTATTGAAAGATAAAAGAATTGTACAAATTGAAATGATTTTAAGACAAAAAAATAAGTTATACTAACAAAATATTCTCCATATATTTTTTTAATATTTTTGTAAAATATTCTGTATTATCATTTGATGTATTGTTAGGATCATAATAAAATAATATTACAAGTCGATAATTAAATTTTTTAAAAAATATAAACCAATTGTCATCACTTTTCACCTGTACATGACCAAAAGGATCCTCTTCATTAATGAAATGATCATACGTTTCAAGTGTTAGTTTCAAGACATTTTTTGTTATATTAGGTTTCAGAGAGGATATTTCAACAGAAGGGATAAAACTTGTTGATAAGGATAATGTTAAAGGATTATGATAGATATAATGTATAGGAACATCCTGCATTAGAGGTTTTATAAGGATAACAACATTATCACCTAAATCTGATGCTACAGATGGTAAATGACAATCAAAATACCTTCCGATTGGTGTTAAACTGTTTAGAGTAGGATCTTTCTTCATAAAAAGACATATTGTTGCATTAAGGCACCTGAAAACAACCATATTATATACATCAACGCCATTTGGTAAGTTTGGATTTGTTAAAAAAACTTTTCTACATTCCTCATCATTCTCCGGAATACCAGCAATAAATTTACCACTCCCAAATGTTAATGATAATCTCCTACTATTAAATGATTCCGGTTGTAATTCATTAATACTTGACGATGAAAGTAAGCTTTTGGTTACATAAGTAAATAATATCAGCAAATCTTGTTTAGGAACCGAATGCCATACCAACCTATCCTGATATAACATCATGACTTTATTAATATCTGGAAATTCACACATTAAATGAGCCAGGAATCTTTCTACCATCAATAATATTGGTGGCTTCAACGGTAACATATCAACTCCATTAAATAGATCAATTAATGGCATCGTATTCAATTTCATTACATCTAAATATTCAAGGAAAAAATTATTTAATGCTACTTTACATGATTCCTTATTTTTGTCAAGATTTTTTGTAATTGTTCCGTTAAATAATTTAAATAAGAGGTAAGAATTGACTAGTTGTATTTTTATTGTTTTTAAGTGAATCATGTAATCTACTTCTTTACATTCTTTTCTAAAATTAGTAGATAAAAGTTAACAACAAGTTATAATATAAACATACTTTTTTAATGAAATCCCAATAGTGAAACGTCCATTTTCTACACGGATCATAATTTGAGAATACTTCTCTGACGTCAAAAATCTATGCTCGAATTCAACTTTTTTTAATGGCTTACTATTTGACATAAAATTATTTGTAAAACTATATACAGCATCACTATATCCAGTTACATCAATCTAGAAAAATAGGGATAAAAATAGTCATTAGGAAGAACAACAAAAAAATTTGTATCACTTACTTGTTTTTTTATATTTTCATTGGTAGGGTAATAAAATAATATTCTTTCTTTCTCATAACCTTCTTTCAATCCAAATTCAGGACAGGTAACAAAAAAATAGTCTAATAAAGGCAATAATTTGACATATGTATTGGGTTTACTAATAGATAATTCTTTAGCTTCAGTAAAGATACAAGATCCATAGTAGAATGGATTATAATTCATTAGTAGAGTGAGAGTATTATAATTTAATATATTGTAATGATATTTTAATACCCGTTAAATTAATATTTGCTTTATTGTTAAGTAAACTATCAAATTTTTTGGAAAAATGTTCTCAAATATACTTAAATAAATATTTTTATCAAAAGTTTGAAAAAGTCATGATGTTACTGGAAGGTATTCAATAAAATCATTATCTTATCAATTATTGTTTTTTTGTGTTATGGTTGAAGGAGAGATTATTTTTATCTATGGCATTTGACAAAAAAAAAGATATTAATTTTACCTTTTTGATAAGAATAAATAGAAAAATTAATTCATGCTTTCAGATCAAATATTTAAAAGACGTGATAAATTTAAAGTGATATAATTATTTTATTCTTTTAAAAATTAAAATATGATTATAAAAGTTATTTAATTCCTCTCTTGAATTGACAGTACTGTAATCATTTAAAACAATACTTAAATAAATGTTCATATATTTAGAATTCAAGGATTCAAGTACCAACTTATAAATTTTACAATTCTAATTTTTGTTTTCCTTCAAATATATATAGTTGTGGTCAACTAAAAAATTAATATAAAATACGATGTAATAATAAACTTGAATTTTTATACATGTATCACACGAAATTTTTTTTATATCTCACACATAATCAAATTAGTTATCTGATCATGTTTTATAAGTGTTAAGATATAATTTTAATTTATGTCTCTACCAAGATGATAAATAATTTAAAAATTCGTGATTAAATGATATAACTTTTATTTTATTTGAATATCAAAAATTTATTAATTTCATTTGTCATTTGAATAGTTCCTTTAATTATTACCAGATGTTACATATATATATATATATATTGATTTTTTTTTAATTAAAAACATATACTTTTAGTAATTAATAACTTTTATCGCAATGAATTATATGATGTATTTTATGTGCCCTTAACAAAGTACTCCTATCAATCTTGATTAAGTAAGAGTTATGTAAAAAATGCTTTGAAATACAATTATTTTTGAAAAGATAAAAGGTTTAAAAACAAATTATTAGTAATAATAATTGAAAAAACATGATTAACCTTTTTTCATCTTTAAATACAACATTACACCT
The DNA here is from genome assembly GCA_000941615.1 of Parastrongyloides trichosuri. Classification (NCBI taxonomy): domain Eukaryota; kingdom Metazoa; phylum Nematoda; class Chromadorea; order Rhabditida; family Strongyloididae; genus Parastrongyloides; species Parastrongyloides trichosuri. The sequence goes on from LM523165.1 coordinate 194,089, forward strand.
TTTTCAATCTTACCATTTGATGAATTATGATTATATAATTACCAAGGTAAAACCTGGCACAGATTAACTAATATTTGTAAAAGATATAAATAGATTTAAAAATTATACATTTAATATTTTTAATCACTTATATACATATATCTTACCACCATCACAATATAATCAACTTCTCGTCAAATTATTTTTGCAGCAATTTTTTTATATTATTATTACACATATTATATGCTCCTCCTTTTTATACATTTGTAATAATATATATTTATATTTCTCAAAAATACACCAAAGAAGAAAAAGAAAGAGGTTGATATATGATTATAATATCTTTTCACACCAAAACACTTTTAAATTAAATGTTATTAAAGCAATGGTAATATTAAGAGTATATTTTATTTTGGATTAGATAAATCATCTACTGATTCTCTCGATGACGTCAATCTCTTTATTCTTTTTCATTTCATATACCTTTGCAAGAAGATATTCATCCTACAAATTCAACGTAAAAAGCTATTAATATCAAAGGAGTTGATTAATGATAAATATTAAAATGATAATGCGATATTTGAAACAATTTTTAACCCAGACCATCATCCACTACATATGTTTTTGACATTATTTTTATCAACTTATCATCATCACCATCAGATGACCAAAGGAAACTTTTTGATGTTCATATATTTTATAAATATCCTCAAATGTTTTCCTCATTTGTCTTTACTCATAATTATCCCTCTTAACATCTTTGCCGCTTCTTTTTTTTAAACTTTTGCTGTTTAAAAAGACAATAAATAGTCACAATGAACATATAATTTTTATAAATTATGTTATTTACACTTTTCCTTTTATCCTTTCATATTGTTACTAAAAATGGGAAAGAATAATATCTTAACTCTATAAACAACATATTATTTCCTGTAAACATATTTTTTACTCTTTTATATCATCTAAAGCAGTATAAAATTTGTAGGTTCTGGCATATAAAAATAGTTTATTGTTGTAGAACACGCGAATATAACATATACTTAAATGTTAAAAAATATAAATTGATAAATTTATGGTACCTTTTCATAGTTGCCCTAAATTGTTAAATATTAATAACATTTTAGATTCTCTAAAACACTTACCCCATCTCTTTCTCTTTCATTTTGATCATTTAATGTACATTTTAGAGGATTGTAATTAAGTATTCTGTAATTTATATTTTTTTTCATTCATATAAAATCAACAAAATACAAGAAATATTTTAAAATGTTTCCATTTATATAAGAAGGATGATGAGCTTGATTATCATTTAAATTACCCTTTTTCAATAAATGGATGAATATTACAATATCTTTTATTCATATCAACTTTTTTGAGAACAATTAAAGAAACAAAGATTAGGAGATGATTTTAATATTTTCTAGAAAATTATTATTAATTAATTTATCATAATTTGTCAAAATACCTTAAGATTGATATTCCTATTGATAGTTTAAAGTTAAAAACTAATTAATTATAACAAAAATAATCTTTACATAAAAACATATGATTTTTGCAAAGGTATAACTTTCATGATAACGTCATTATTTTATTCTTCGTTGATTATTTTTGTGTTGTTAACACACACCATCAATTTAATCTTTTATTTGGTAGATTTTATGTTGCTTAATATTTTATATTTTTTTTTTATTATGCCTTAAATCATCCACATAAATCTTATTTCAGGATATCAATTTATTTATATCTTTACTTTAACAAATATTAAACTTTATGTATAAACTATCAAAATTCATCTCTAAAAGATGCAAAAGTTTGATAGAATATTTAAAACAAAAAATATCCCCATTAATGGATGATATTTTAAATGTATTCACAATATATTTAAATTTTTATCGCTTCATATTCAATTTTTTTTCTCTTGTCCTTTTAAAGTGAAATGAAAATTGTTGTTTAAAAAATTTTATTTCTAAAAAGTAGAATTATCTCCTTCAACAAAATGCCCAAATACAATTATGTAACTAAAAAAGATTCTTGTTACTATTTCAGATTTTGTTCTTTATATTTTATCGTCCTATTGTTAGGAAATAAATAATATTTATTAGAAAAAAAAATGTGTCACCTTTTATTAAGCATAATTTATTCTTCATAAAATAAAATAACTATAAAGGACAATCCCTTGTTTTCCAAAATATTCCAATGCACTAAAAATCTCTTTTTCTAAATGATATAGAACCATTTTTTCATATATTTTTTTCTTTAAATAAAAAACCGAGTTATTAGAAATGTTCTTAGTATCTCTCTGGTGATATATTTTATTCTTTCTTTTCACTCTATTATTATAAGGTAAAATGATAGGAAAACATAATATTATACACGCCTTAAAGAATAATATTTATTTGTTCTTCATTAATTTTCTTTTATTCTTTACCAATTGAGAAATTCTGGTCGTCATCATTTTCAGATGTTAAATTTACCAAATTCTATTTTTAACCTACACAAAGCTTATTTCATAAATTAAAAATGTTTTATAATTTGTTATATTATTTATCTATATCAATTATCCATCCACACACCGTTCTCCAATTGTTAATATAATGTGTAATTCTTATTTTAATACGTCACATATCATTTTAGATATCAATTTACAATCATCTTATAAAATTACTATTTAATATTCCAATACCAAAAAAATCCATCACTATTTAAATAGAAAAAAAAATATCTTGAAAGTACAATAAAGAAAAACTTCAATGAGCCATTTCTTTCTCGAATGTTTCTTGTTGTTACAATACTTATTTTGCTTGTTTACACCATCCTGCTTCTTATTTTTTTCATTGGATGGTGTACTCTAATACCAACTATGTGTCACTCACGTAAAGAACTTCCATTTGCCTCAATTAAAAGTCCTCGTCGAAATACTGCATTAACAGATCTGGAATCACTTTCATCAAAGTAAGTTTATACACATCTCATTTCCTCCTTTTTCTCTCTAAAAGTATATCTGAAAAATAGTAATTAATAATAAAATAATTTAATGCTTTAAAGAAATAAATAATACCAATTCTACCATCTATCAAATATTTTTTTCCTTTCATTTTTGTCCTTTTACCCTTAATGATGTAATTAAGAATAAATTTCATTAATATTTTATTTTATTTCCTAAAACCGTTTTAATAAATGAGGGGAAAGCTTTAAAAATAAATTGTAAGAATTAGTTACGTAAAAATATTACAATTTTATTAAAATGTTAATTGGTTTTTAAAAAAAATTACCCTTATTATCATATTCCAATCCAAATATTGCCTTCATTTGGGGGAGACAACAAAAAGTACAATATTATTTATGCATAAATATTCATAATCCAATTTTTTAGTCTCTCCTTAGATGGAACAGTTGCATCAAAACTTTCAATAACTAAATCTAGAGAAAATAGTGTTAATATTGAAGGGATAAGAAAATACTCCACCAACCGGAGACAATCAGATTATTTGCATCCAAAATATTCCCTACCACCAATCAAAATTCAACTTGATGATCGAGTTTTATTGATGGAATTCGAGAATATCCTTCGAACACCAATTAGTACCAATTCACCATCATCCAAAGTTAGTTCATCAAAACATTCACCAATCCAACATTCATCAATTGAAAATGAGGAAGAAGATACTAATAATATTAGTAGTAATAATAGTTGTAGTGGTAGTTGTAGACCACTTTTATCAATAAATAATTATCCAGTCGAGCCGATGAATGAGAATCCTATTCCAATTCAAAATACACATCTTTTAACAGTTCCCACAATAATCAATAAAAATCCCTGTGCTTCATTATTACCGGTATAAACAATAAAAATACAAAGAATTATTTTATTTTCCCTCCATAATATTTAATAATATATACTTACCAATATGAAAAAAAAATAATGAACATATAATTGAAGAATGGGTATATTTATATGACATGTATAATTTTTGCACTCTTGTAGAGGACCATTTTTGTTTAATTAATAAAAAAATTTATATAATTAAAAAAAAGTCTTCACAAAGAAATGAATTTGTGTGTCATTATTTGTATAATGTTTAATGGTGCTCCCAACACGATTTTAATAAAGGTTATTCATTTAACTTTAAAAAAGATTGTATATATCAGTATTTTATTTCCCATTACCTTTTATTTGTCATTATCTTTTTTATCTCTTACCTTTAGACATGGAATTCTCTTCCGACGAAGATATAGGTTCAGAGAACAATGACTTCAATTTTAATGCTGAACATCTATTCAATTACTATGTTTCTACTCTTTTATGTACACCTCCTGGAATGACCAAAGAAGAGGGAGAATCAATTCTTCTTGGCTCAAATACAGAACTGATATCGGGAAGGATTGCTAAGTATCTTCATTCTTTAGTGGACGAATCACCAATACTGATATTACAACGGTTTAACATTATGTTGGATGCAATGGAATACTCTGTGGGTTATGTTAAAAATCTTTTACCAGAAACTAGGAATACTGAAAAAGTTCTTTGGAAAGTTTTTCGGGCATCCTTAAAAGCATTTCCCTGTTACAAAGTATTGTCATCATTGGTCGAAAAAGTATTGATATTATCGTTCCAATGTCGAAATAAATGGAAGGAGGAGAAGCTGCCCATTGTTGGTCAGATGTATGAGAACATATATAAGATGACAATTGATTTTGTTAGGGATTTCAGTAATCAGAATCAGTTGAAAATGGATAGTTTTATTTCCAAGGTTGTTACTAACTCAGCGGATGATTTTTTAAGAATGTCTAATAGCCATAAGAAGTTAAATTTATTAAAGATTAACATCTTGGGACAATTATCAAGAAAATTTGGACCTATATTTGGTTGGATTACCGAGTTGGGACTGAGTAATGAGGTGGAAGTAAGAGATTTTTATCAATTGAGGGGAGAATATTTTCTGCTAACAAATGTTTCAGATACAATTTTTGATGCTATTATAGCGTATCCGGAGACAGGAAATGATATTAAAATTATGGGTAAGATTATGGAAAAATTTGGTGTTGAAGGGAGAGATATGATTTCGAAGTGCATTATTGAGTCAATTAACAGGGAATTGTTACATGTTGGTGTTTGTACTGATGTTATATTAAAAGTTTATGCATCATGTGTAGAATCTCTTAAAATTTTGGATAATACATGTGTTATGATGCATAGGATATGTAAGATTATTAAGGACTATATCAAGAAGAGACCTGATACTGTTAGGAGTATTGTTAATTATTTGATTAATGATTCTTCAAGTGATTGGCATACGAAGACGCAACAAAATTCAGGATTGATTGTTGATGAGGAAGATATGGCACAAGTTAACGATGAATTTTTGCCCTCTGTTGAGGAAAATACAATAAGATATTGGAAACAATGGAAACCTGACCCACCAGATGCTCCACCAGGTGATAGTCGATTTTATAGGCAAAGTTCTGATTTATTTAACATGTTAGTATCTATATATGGAAGTAAAGAACTTTTTGTCAAGGAATATAGACAGTTGTTATCTGAGAGATTGATTGAAGAAGAATTTGCTGATATTGTCTCTGAAAAGAGATATCTTGAATTGATGAAAAGGCGATTCACAGATGGAGAACTACAGAACTGTGAAGTTATGTTAAAGGATATAAAAGATTCAAGGTTAACAGATATTAAATTGGATGAGAAGAATATTGTCAAATTCTCTACACAAGTCAGAGTCATCTCCAAGCATTTCTGGCCTAAAATTGAGTATCTAACATTCAAGTTACCAGATATTTTTAAAGATGCTACTAACAAGTATAAGAAATCTTTTGAAGAATTTCGTGCATCAAGAACTTTAACTTATTATAGCAGTAGTGGAACTGTATTATTAAATGTTGAGCTTAATGGAGTTTATATTGATATGTCTGTATCAATTATTCAAGCTTGTATATTGTTATCCTTTACGAAGACTGAATGTTCCACTGTTGCTGATGTTGTTGATACATTGAAGTTACCGAGAAATATTGTTAAGAAAGGTCTTGAGTACTGGACATCATTAGGATATTTGACTCCTGTTGAAATGAATGACGATGAGGGATATGCTTTGGTTAAAACTCAAATCAACTCAGAGAAGGTTAGAAAAATGTTATGCAATCAAGATCAAGAAAGTGATGAAGAAGAAGCAAATATTGATGATGGGACTATTATTGATAGTCTTGAGCAATATTGGAATTATACTAGAAATTTAATTGTAAGTTATTATTTTTTTTTTCTTGTACTGATTATTTTGTATCGTTTAGGCTAATAGCAACGATGGTATCAAACCTGAAAGATTACTCCAACTTTACAAAATGTTCAACTCTCCAAGTAAACGAGGACCATCTCTAGATCATGTTGTAACACTTCTCCAAAGAAAAGTTAAACAAAATATTCTTTCCGTTGAAAATGGTGTCTATTTCATTGTTAAGGAATCTTCAACTTGATCATTATTATATTGTAAATTATTTTGTATATAAAAAGGGTTGTATAAAAATAGTTATTAATTTTTAATGTTAATAAATTTTTCATTATTCTTATCTTTTATAATCTTTGAAAATGTAATTAAGGAATTACATTGGATAGCACTAAATAGCACAGCTTTTAATGCATGCCACAAGTTATATGTTACATCTTTACAACTGCTAATAAATATTGATAGTTGTTATAATAGATAAGTCGATAAAATGAGTGACTTTATAAGTTTTACTTTACGCACATTTAATTATTATTGTTATTAATTCTTTCGCATATGTTAATTGATTGGCATTCCATATCTTTTATTGTTTATTTATTATTTAATTATGGAGTGGCGGAGGAGAAAATTTTTATAGGTAATAACAATTTTTATCATATTGATGAAAAGATAAATAATTATACCAAACCATACAATGAATCATTGGCTTACCTAGCTCTTGATATGGCTGCAGCATCATATGCTAAGAATCCACGTAAATGTTTAAAGAAATTGGAAGGAAAATTAAAAGCACATTGGAGATCAAAATGTGATTATGTTCATGATGAATGTTGGGGATTTATAGGTATTGTAAAGGATTATATTATATTCTCTATACGTGGAACCAGAACAAAACTTCAGTTAATAATGGAATTGATAGAAACAATGTCTCGACCAAAACAGTCATTTATTGCTGGTGGTGCTGTGGAAGCTTATTTTTACACGGCATTAAAAACATTTTGGACTAATTCGAGTAGGGTTCTAATTAAACTTAAAACAAAATATCCAAAAAAAAAGATTCTATTTACAGGGCATAGTTTAGGTGGAGCTGTAGCTTCATTGGCATCAGCTTTATTTGTTTATGAAAATGAGAATGTATTTGGAAAAAGTTTAAGAAATGAAACAACATTGATAACATTTGGACAACCTCGTGTTGGTAATTATATGTACTCCATTCAACATGATACTCTTGTTCCAAACAGTTGGAGGCTCATTCATAAATTTGATTTGGTCCCACATATACCAGCTTGTTATGAATATGGAAGGAAGAGATCCTGTATCCCAGCATTTAATCATTCACCTTATCATCATGGAACCGAAGTGTGGTATCCAATATCAATGAATGGAACTTCAAATTATACCATATGCCTTGGAGAACCAATAAATGAAGATGATACCTGTTCAAATAAATGTTTCCTTCATTATGATATAAATGATCATCTTAGATACTTTGAACATGATGTTAGTTCCTATGGTGATAATGGTTGTGTTGATGAGGTGCCTATTAAATAAATCAAAGCTTTTACGATTTTTTTAATATAATGATTGATAAATAAAATGGCATTGTAATAAAATGATAAATAGATTGTAATATAATTATGAATTTTTTTATTTCCCGTAAATCAATATCACTTAAAAATGCCATCTGTCATAGGGGAGATATATAATTTTAAAAAATACTATATACATTATATCTCTTTTTAAATTTATATATATATATATCCTATAATAAAGTATATATAATTTTTACCTTTTGATTTTTAGAAGATGCAATATAGATATTCTTGGATTAAAAAAAGGCAAAAATGTTTAAAGAAATATTTAATTTTTATTGGACTAATTTTTATTATAATTTTTATTAGTATTTGTATATCTGGTGATAAAGAAAATACGGTTATGAAGGAGGAAGAAGTCATAGATTCTTCATGTAAAGCAAATTTGTATACTATGTAAGTTTAAATTTAAAATGTGTATAACAAAATAAAACTTTCAGTAAGTATACTGATAAGGTGACACTTAATGACATATCATTATTTAAAAAACGTTTTGGTGTTGAGAAAAAAATATATAAAATATTTAATTCATTAAATAAAAGTAATCAGACATATTTAACATTAAGAAATATGATTGATGATTTTACCGAGAAAGATGCAATATGGAGTTCAAGAACAGCAAGAATAATTGATAGAACGGGTTATACAATGTTTTTAATGCAAATTGAGAAAGGATTCAAGTTGCTTGATAAAAATAATGATGGAAAAATATACTTTGATACATATAGAAATTTTTTAATAAAGGATCATTCCTGTGATACATTATTACTTCCATCATTTGAATAATTTTTAAATATTTATTTATGAATAAATTAACAATTAAATGTTAAAATATAACTTTTTTTTTATTATAATTACTATTTATTCATTTTTTTTTATTCGTGTTCAAACAAAAATATGTTATATAAACTAATTAAAACAGTTTTTATACTTTATTATGTTTTAATTATGAATTTTAAACATTTTTAAAATAGTATATAAAGAAAAAATATTTTATCAAATTTATCAAATCAAAATCATGAATTCAAAAAGCTTTATCATCTCTTTATTACTTTGTTTTTCCTTCTATGAAGGAATCTATGGAGCAGCTTCATGTACCTATCCATCAAGTGATGTCACTAATTGGCTTGCAGGTACAGGAGATTATATTTGTGTTGACACCCCAACAAATCCAGTACCAGTTGCTTGTATTCCTTTAACCGGAACAACTCCATTAGCCTGTATTCCAGCTCCAGTTTCAGTCAACATGTATTGTTGTTCAGATTCTACTGATGAAGCTACAATTGAAAGTGAAGTATATGATGCTGTTGCTGCTGATTACTTATCAGGAGTAACAACTACAACAACAGTTGCATCATCAGTTACCCAAGCAACAACAGTTATTGTTGATAATGCTTCTAATTGTGCTGATATGGCACAATATTGTACTGACATAGCATATTTTGATGTTATGAGTCAAGAGTGTGCTAAGACATGTGGATTTACTTATAATGTTGGAACGGATAGTACTTGTGTTGATAGAGTACCAGGATGTAGTTCAATGTCAGGACAATGTTCTAACACCCAATATATAGGAATGATGTCTTACAACTGTGCCTATACATGTGGACGTTGTAATGTTTCAAGTAGTGCTACACTTATCCCACCTACTATGACAAAAACATGTGAATCAAGCAATGATAATAACTGCAATTACCTTGTTGTTGTATGTCAGGGATCAAGCTGTTAAAATGTTATTTACATAATTATTTATTGATAAAAAATTATTTATTCCTTCCATTTATATACTTTATAAAATTTTCATTCATCTTCGTTTTACTAATATTGGGAAATCCTTATCACTATAAATAACTACTTCAGGTAACAACTCAATATATTCATAAGGAAAATTGGAGTAAAATTTATATCTTCTCAATACCCAAATAAGTAATGTTTTTAATTCAAACATACTAAACTTTTGTCCAATACAATTTCTTGGTCCGGCACTAAAAGGTACATAGTCATAAGGATCTCTATTGGCTATATTCTCAGGTAAAAATCTATCAGGATCAAATTTGAATGGATCTGGGTAAATCTTTGGATTCAAATGTATATGATAAATACTAAACATAAAATCGGTATCTTTAGGTAATGTATATCCATGAACATCTATTTCATTTTTCGTTTTTCTTAAAACAATAGGAATTGTTGGATGCCTTCTTAACGATTCTTTAATAACTCTTTCCATATATGGGAAATTTACCAAATCTTCTGGTATCACATCTCTTTCATCATTCTCATAGACATCACAAATTTCTTCATAAATCTTTTCTTGAATTTCTGGGTGTGTCGATAATGCCCATATTAGGAATGAAAATGCTATAGCTGTTGTATCATGACCAGCAAAAGCAAACGTTTGTACTTCATCTAAAACATCCTGATCAGTCATCTTATTTTGTGCTTTGTAATCTAATAAAATTCTTAAGAAGTCATTTTTCAAATTTTTCCCATCATTGTTATTAATTTCTTCCTCATATTCTTTCCATCTATTTTTTATGATAGTAGAAGTGAAATCTTTTAATATTTTTAAACTCTTCATGTTACTAAATCCTTCACCAAATAAATACCATATTGGTCTAATTAAGTATAGAGGATTTCTCGTATACAATGCTGCATTTCTATTGATAATATGAACATTCTCTATATAATGATGATTTGGATTTTTTTGTGTATTCATTTTTGTTCCCATAGCAGTTTCTAAATTTATATTTTTTATTAAATAATTAAAAATATTGAATAATTAAAAACCTACCACAAATAACATCTAATGTGGTCCTTTTAGCATGTGTTATAATATTCAATTCTTCCTTTGTATCAGCAAATTTACTAATGACATCATCAACAAAAATTTTCCCTTCACGATTAAAAACACCAAAATAATTCTTTAACATCCCAAAATGAAAACTAGGTGTTATTAATTTTCTATTTGCTTTCCATTTGTCACCTCCACTCGTTACCAAACCTTCATTTAACCATTCCTTCAACATATCATAATCAGCCCCTTTATCTAGTTCATTGTCAAGAATTTGTTTAGCCACAGATCCTGATGTTGGTGCTACAAGTAACTTTTCTCCAACCCAAAAACGTACAAATGGTTCATTCCTTTCTGCTACTTTAGTAAATTCCTCCGTCATATAATCAATTGTTTTTTTGGTATCCTTAGAAAATGATAATGCATTTCCAAATATAGGAACAGTTTTGGGTCCAGGAATTTTATTACCAAGATAATGCTTTCTATTTCTTACTTTTATCCATAATAAAATATCTTTTAATTTAAAAGAACAATATATCAAAAATATTGCTAAAATATATGGAAATATAATCATACTTTTATTTATTATTTAACAATAAAAAGTTCTGGTACTTCCTTATTTATTAATGTTATATTTATCAATGAAGAAATATAAGCTTATGGAATCATATCAAAAGATAAGAAGAAGGATTATTTAAATAGTACTTTCATTAAAAATTTTGTTTCTCTATTATTAGATAAAGTACATATTTTTATATCTGTATATATTTAGTGATGATAAAAATATGCAGTAAATGTATAATATTTTATTGATACTCAAAGTATTTTATATTTATCCCGGATATTCATTCCTTAACATTAATTAGATGACAAGGATATAAATTTTGATAAGAAATACATTTTCTTTTTTACCTGTTTCCGGTATTAAAAGAAGTCTATAAGCACATTTGAGATTATATTTTTTTTATGAATCATTGGTTTATCAATAATTTTTATCTATTAACTTCATTTATCTGGAATAACATGTAAAAAACGTAGAATGATGGAACTAATTTAATTTTTATGCCCTCATGATGCAATGTTACTTTTTTTTATTTTATAAAAATTTTTAATTAAATGTCAACTTTTACGTATTTTAAAATTTGTTTCTATTACTACTTTAACATTGATATGAATTATAATGTTGACCTTCATAATTATTAGGAGAGTAGACTGTTATGCCAATAATAAAGAATACCCTTTATGTAAATTGATTTTAAGTTATGCAAAATTTCGTCACAATTAAATTATTTTCTAATCAATGTTAGGTAATCTTTTTCTCCTTTTTATTTTCCTTTCTTTAAATTTTTGTCAAGAGTTGGAATGGACAGATGAGGATGGACTGTATGTTAAAGTAATCAAACAGATAAAAAAAGAAAAATGTATCATAAAATCACAAGATGGTGACATTTTGGAACAATATTATAAATTAACTGATAAAAATGGTAAAGTTATTGGTTCAAATTGGGGTAAAAAACCGTAAGTTAGAAATTGCAAAAAAAATTTATATGTGAATTCAGGTACATTTTTACATTGGGAAGAAAACAAGTCATTAATGGAATGGAAAAAGCAATGAAAGATATGTGTGTTGGAGAGATAAGAAAAGTAATTATACCAGGAAAACTTGGTTTTGGAGATGAAGGACGGGATAGAGATAATATTGAATCCGATCAAACTTTGTACTACAAAGTCCAATTATTAAAAATTGAAAGAGTAAAAGATGGTGAAGAATGGATGGATGATGATGGTTTAAGAATAAAAATAACAAATAAAATTGAACCGTCTAAATGCAAAAAATCATCTTACGGTGATACAATTCATCAACATTACACTTTAAAGTTGGAAGATGGTACTTTTATTGAATCATCATATACAAATAATAAGCCATTTGTTTTTATTCTTGGAACAAATTCAGTAATTGAGGGAATTGAAAGAGCAATGGTTGATATGTGTGAAGGTGAGGAACGTCAAGTTATTGTCCCATATGAATTAGGATATGGTGTTGAAGGTTCTCCACCAAAAATACCATCAATGGCAACATTGGTTTTTGACATTCTTCTCTCTAAATTAATTAAAAAAGATGAATTATGAATTGAAGGAGCATATAATTAGTTTTTTTCAATATTAACAAGAAACATCTTCTTTATATCCTTTAAAATTAACAAAACTAATTAAATAAATTATTATTCTCGTATAATTATTATGTAAAGCTAATCATAAAAATTTTTTGCAAAAAACGCATAACTCTCAAGAGTGTCATTTTTTTTCTTGTGATTTGTTATATTAAAATATTGTCTTTTCTATTATCTCATTCAAAGTAAAATTAATATTTTTCCTTGCCAACAAAATATACATCTAAATTCAGGTGTAACATTAAAGCTTGTTTTATTCCATTCTAATCTATTGAATTGAGTAAAATAAAATGTGCACGAACTGTAAGTTATTAATATAATTAATTAAAAATGTTTATTATTAGCGTTAAAAGCAATAATAAAAATTTTAAATTTTTTTTACTATCACCAAACTTTTTATTTCTTCACAAAAGAGATATCATGTCTAATTATGAAAAATATTTTTATATAATAAAATGAAACACTCCCATATTGAAAAATTTTTTATTTTTTACATTTATGAACAAAAATGGCATTTATAAAAGTTTCTATTTAATATCATTATTAATTACAATTTTTATAATAAGCTTGTAAAAAAAATTTATTCTCCCAACAATGGATTGCTTTCAAACAATTATCCTTTTTACATTTATAAATTTTTATATTCATTTTGAAAAGGTAGCTTGTAACAAGAAGGTTCTCTCCTTTTTTTGAAAAAAAAAATATAAAAGAAAATATTTTAATAAATTACAAAAATTCTCCTTTATTATGTTTGGAAATAAAATGTATATAAATGTATTATATATTTCTTATTTTAATTAGTATTATTAATTATCGTTTTACTAATATTTTATATTTATAGAATAAATCTTAAAAAATATAACCTCTAAATACAAATATTTTAACATTTTATCATAAAATGAAGAATATTATTGATGTGTTAAAATCCTCTATCTCCATTCAAATGAATGAAACTACCATACCAACACAATACTTCTTCCGGTTCATCCATATGTTNGCCAATTTTGGGAGATCAGTTGCTTTTTTTCAACTTGTCTTTATAATTGCAGCAAATCTTTTCCAAGTTTATTATGCTAAGAAACGTTTAGCATTTAAAAGGTTAGAGAGAGTAATTTTTTAAATTACTTATTAAATATATATATATTTTTTTATAGATCTTACTCCTTCGTTTTACTTTATGCTATCTCTGATATCGTTATGTCTCTTGTTATGATTCTTTCATTCATCATACATTCCTGTACTGTCCTTCATATTAATTGTGATAAGACTTGTGATGAGGAAGAAGATAAAGCTGAGAATATTTTTTGTAAAACAGAAAACGTAAAGGAAGAAGAAGAGGAAAGAATTAAATTATTAAACCAAATTATAAGTTTTCTTTCAAACACAGCACTCATGTGTAGTACATGGTAAGTTAACATAAATTTTTATTCCCTTTTTAATAAATATTTTTTAAAGGGCTGTTGTTGTAATTTCTTGTGATCGTCTTAAAGGAATAGTATTTCCATTAAAAGCTAAAAGTGCTTACATTTTCCGTAACATAAAATTTTTAATATTATGTATTGTTCTGGGTATGATTGTAAGTAACATATCAAGATTTTGGGAATCTATTACAGTATTGAAACATGAAAAAAGTAATGAAACGGCAGTTGTAAAAGATTTATCATTAACAAATTTTGATAAATTTAAAATTATTTTTATGAGTATAAGAATAATTGTTAATATATTAATTCCATCTATATTTTTATTATTAATTAACGGTGTACTTGTATATCATATTAATAACAAAAAGTTAACCTTTGAAATCGTAAGATGGAATTTATTAAAAAAATCATTTGAATCTGAAATGTCTGAGCCCAGTGAAAAGAAAACATTTTGGTCCTTTTCTTCATCATCAAATAAAGATTTATCCCTTGAAAATCGTATAACAAGAAAAATTGTCATTCTTGTTGTCGTTCATACAATTACATTCCTCCCAACTGCAATTTATAATGGATATTTTGAAGTAGTATTACCATTATCATATATATATTATAATTCTACTTTGCCAAGTTTTAATATTCAATTGGTTTATGATGACAATTTTGATTTTAACATTAGAAAAGACTTGGCATTGATACCAATAACATTGTTATTCTTTGGTAAGATGATAATTGGATTTATCATGAGTAATTTTATGGTATTCCTCACTGAACATTCACATAAAATTCCACTTGTAAAAAGTTTATTTCAAAGTAAAACTCAAACATCTAGCACCAGTAAACGTGTTAGTATCTTAGCTCAACGAAAAGAAACTAGAGTATATTATTCCACCATAAGGCAAACAACAGGAGAGGAAACAGCTAATATTGAAATTAAAAACAGTAGAAAAATTATTAAAAATACAAAGCCAAAATAATTTTTATCTTTTCTTTTTTTTATGTGAAATTCTTTTTATAAAATTTAACTTTTAATTAGTCTTTCTTGTTCTTTAATTGTTGGTTATCATTTTACCAAAATTGTTGACAAAATTTTTTCTTTCCATATATAGTTAATTACTTTCATAATTTTCAAATTCATTATTTCCTTTAATAATTGAAAATATATCATGAAGCTTTGGTTTTATTTTAGTCCTTGATAACTCTTTGTTAAATAACAATTCATCAATTTCTTTTCCTACTTTTTTAATAAGAGGATTGTAAATAGAATTAACAATATTTAAGCTTTCTTCCTTTCTTCTTTTAACTTCATTTTCTACTTCATTGATGAGTAATTCAGATTCCGCCTAAAAAATGATAATTTTATACAATTTAATTACCTTAACACTTTCATCATTCATTGATTTTCCAAGATTTCTAAAAGTATCAACAATATCATTGAAACTTAAATCCTCATTCTTTGCTACATCTTTACATACTTTATAAAATATTTTAATCTTTTCTTGTGAAGTTACTTTTCTAGGTGTTTCTGTTGTTGTTTTAGTTTTTATTGACTTTGTTGGCTTCTCAAACGATGGTGCAGGCAATGAATCTACATAATCATTGTCCAAATAACAGTAAATAAATAAGTGATTAATTAAAGCTATGGATAAAAGCAATATTTTAATAATTTTCATAACTATAATCTCTTATCAGACATGAAGACGTCTTCACTTATATAATATTTTTTAATTAAAAAATTTCAAAAATCATCCTTTAAGGTCATGGATAATAATGTTATTAAATATTATTATTTAATAGATTATCAATTTTTATAAAATTATTAATTCCATATAAATCTAGACAAATTTTAAAGCATTTTGTACTTTTATGATTTATCAAAAATACATCCTTTAACATTTATTAGAAAGATATTATTTACTTAAAAAACATAACAATTATATACAAAAATATCACGTAATCATACATTTTACATTGTCTCAATTAAGTGATTTGATTCAACTGTTCTCTCACGAATATTATTCCTATTTCTTGGTGTCATACATAAAAAAAAGATGATTGCCAAACTAACAATATATATGATAGCAATATTTAAAGAAAACAAAAATAGATGACTTGGAGATTTGTTTAGTTCTGATGATGTAATAAAAGCAGGCTCCAGAGATAACATTAAAGCGGGCATTTTATTTATTTATTTATGTTACAATTATATATATTCTAAAACAAAAAAAACTAATTAAATATTTTAAATATAAATATAAAGTAAAAGATGCAACCTATAAAATGTCAATAACACTAAAATAGGTAGTTTATATGATACTAGAAAATAAATCTCGTTTTGTAAAAAAATTAAAATTTTTAATTACATTTTATAATAACTTTTTAGAGAAACATGAAACACACATGATACAATATCTTTATTTTTATCAAAATAGCTCAACCTTTATTTACTTTGATACTAAATCAAATATCATTTAAAACAATTCCTTTGATTAGATTAAAATATATGAAAGTTTAACATTCACACTCAATTTTGAGAAGAATATATTTATATTTTTTTATCATAACATTCAAATTCTTATCACCTTATGTCTTCAAAGTTTTTATTTACACATTTTCTAAGTTGTTATTTATTATTGTAACATGTTTATTTGTCAAAAGATTTTAACAAATAGATGGAAAATATATGACATAAATTTTGATGACTTGGGCAAAAGGAAACTCCGATGCCGGGAATCGGACCCGGGCCTTGTGGGTGAGAGCCACAAATCCTAACCACTAGACCACATCGGATGGTATCGGACGATCGTATACTGCTTGGCTGATGATTTGAAGGTTAAGAAGTTAAATCGAAATGTCTTGGAGAGATTAGAGGAGTAATGAGTGTAGAAATTATTGAAAACTTAAAACTTTTTTTATTTTTTATGTTTATTACCAGAATGAATCATAATTTATAAAATTATTACAACGCTACCATAATCAATGTTAACTGTGACCTTACTGCCAATAATTTTA